>PGFW01046044.1:13505-28321 GCA_003123925.1 Haematobia irritans | reverse complement strand
GTTAATTGGGTTTTTCTTATTTGAGTTGACTGTACAAATTAAAAAAAGAAAAATTAGCTTTTCCATTGTATTTGTTTGAAATGTCAACTTGTCTTTTGTTGTTTTGCAGCAGAAATTATTATGTCAAATCGACTCACGTGTTGCTATTTCCCGACCAATATCGTGAAGACTGTCAAAACATCACTGTTCGATTGAGGCCCTCCCCAACGATTGTCCATCATCTCTTTTAATGGACCAACACACATGCTTGTATAAGCACTACATGGAGGGTAGCGTAGGTTTTCTTAATCCAACCATTAAATTTTTATGTGTTTTAGAATTTGGAATGAATTGAAATATTTTCTCAAGACTCTGCTTTGCTTTTTGGCGGCCTGTCTCCTAGTGCCGGTACTAATAATTTTGTTTATATGTAAGTATGGATAAAAATCATGCTATTATCCTATTGAAGGGATTTCGGAAATTTGTGAAAACTTGGGTGGCCAGTACCACGAGGGTTGGCTTTTATATTCGAATTAGAGAACAAAAACAAATATTAATCATCGCAAATCGCTTTATTGCTTTTCAAAATATTCTCCATTAAGATATATACACTTTTGCATGCGCTTTTATCTCCAAAAAAATACAGGTGTCGAAAAACGTTTATCTCTCATTTTATTTTTTACGTACGGGAATAAAAAGAAGTCATTCGGTGCCAAGTCAGGACTATATGGTTGATGATCCATCAAATCGATCGGCCCAAAAAAAAATACAACCAACATCCGTCTTCGGAGGTTGATTTTCCTGATTTCTTTGAAGACATATTGTTGTGTACTAGAGGTGTGCACGTGATTAATAGTTTACTCACGCACACTCACAACTGAAAAATCATACTCACGCACGATATTTTTTGGTAGGACTCATACTCACGCACACTCACGAAAAGAAAATTTGTACTCACGCACGAAAACGTCGAGACTCACGAATAATTTTATGATTTATTTAACCTTTACCGAAGTGTCTGAAAAACATGAGCATTATTAAAATCGAATGTTATTTAAACTCTTAACATCCCAGGTGTCACTAAAATTGTAATTGAATTTAACTCTTAAGCGTTTTATGTGTGGTGGAGGCATATTTTCGGTGAGAGTAATATCGAGACTCACGCACACTCACGAAGATATTTATTTTCGTGACTTACGCTAACCGCACTGACATTCTTGGTTTGTATAATCTAAGTTCTACGCACCCTCACGGCTGCGTATGTTAATGAGGGTGACCACGCACGAATCACTAAATTTTCGTGAGTCCACGACAATTCGTGTCACGCACACAAACATCCTTTGTAGTAACCACTCAGAAATGATTGTCAGTCCGACGTTTTCTTTCCAGCTCATACGCTTAAGTCCACGATTCATTACCTTACGATGTCATGACGCGTTTCGAAAGCACAGCGGCTTTCTTCTGGACAATCGACATGAGCCTTTTTTAAACTGTTGCAAGCGTTGGTGTGAGAAATTATTTTAAAAATTAACTAAAAGGGACGGATTTATATGATTGCTTCAAAAAGAAAATGTTGCTGCTAAAGAACTCAACCAAAACCATTTTATAGCAAAATCTCCATAGCTTCATCAATCAAACACAATTGGAAATTTGGTTTAAGAGGTTTAAATTTTTATATTTATTAATCTGCTATCGAACGATCATAGTTGTGTTCATAAGACTAGGTTGCAATTTCGAAATTGCAATAGCTCTTCGATTAGGGAATTCTCGGTTGTGCGAGTATGTAATTCATCTATGCCAGTCTCCTCCATGCCTGCAAAATAAGTCTTAAAAAAGTCTATTAGACGAATTTTCGACTCTTGTATAATTCATAAATGGTATTATACTATTTCTTTAATTAACACAAAGCCTCTAATCTCGACAAAAATGTTGCCGTCAATTAATGAAAATATGTTTATTTAACTAGTTTAACAAAGGCGATTTTTATAATATTGTTTGAGTTACACGTTTACGTAGCGGATGCATATGATGCATGAAGCTGATTAACTTTTATATTTTCAATTCGTCGGGTGCGTTGCTTAAAAGTATCCTTACTTGAATACTCCGCTTCTTTGGCTCGGAATCAATACCAAACTTGTTAAAGTAAAGACAAAATCTTTGGAACCGGGCATGACTTTTTTTTCAGTGTTTCACAAAAATCAATTTTTTGGTCAAACTAATTCAATAGACAGAGTCGTCTCTGCTTTAAATTTAATTACCAGATTGGTCGTACAATTAATAGCATAGAGTTGCGGATATCTTTAATTTGATTCTTTAATGTATAATTGACCGGAGTCGGGTAGGCAAATTAGTATTGTATCATTCCGCCGCTGCTGGTGGCAAATTTTAAGTGACAACCGCCAATAAAAATCGGTCAGCTTCATTCTGTGATCCGTACATCTAAACTTGTATTCTCATATCACAATCAGACTTTGAAATTAAGTATTTTCAAAATCCGCATACCTAAAAGTCACATGTGAGCTGATGGGCAATATGTTTAATACAATAAATTTTTACTAATTTGATCTTTGACCACTGGCTCTTAGTCATAACGTTTGTTTAGACTGATAAGACTGCATGCAGCACTACATATTTACCTAGGATAGATGCTGCTATAACATATGAAAGCGGTATAAAATTTACCACTATCAATAAAAAACGATTTTGAACACCTAAAAATCTCTTACTCTACACTTTAAGAAATTCTTTATTCAAAAAATCTTTTCTTTTTTTGTCGGTTGATAATTTTTACTATCAAAGCTGATATATAGACTGACACCGTGGTGCAATGGTTAGCATTCCCGCTTGCATACAAAGGGTCATGCACTGAAAAAAATATTGGCGTAAGGTCAAAGATTTTTTGTCTTAAAATACGAATGCGAATTTTGCTAAGCATAGAAGACCCATTCTCTTGATATAAAGTTTTTTCCGTGTCCAACAGTCGATAACTTTTCAATAACGTCGCTTTGTCCTTATAGTTAGGTGATTCGACTAAAAAATGGTGCCTTTATATGAAAGAAAATTTTATTTGACTAAGGCCAACTTGACTGATTAATTCTGAAATATTCTTCAAAATGAATGAAATTGTCTTTAAATTTGTGGACTATTTTATCTTGACTACAAAGCAAAAAAACGTTAAAATAGATGTTTTTCAATATTTTAGTTTAAAGACGTTTTTACTGAAACATATCACAAATATTATATAATAAGGAAACCGAGAAAAAATAATATTCGTTAATGAAGAAGAAAATATTTGGAAAAAGATTTTGTAAAAATATTTTGTAAAAGAACATAGAAAGTTTCAAAACTGTCTGCCGGAAGTTTGGAATAATTTGTTGTTATTACGGGTCTCCTAATTAAAAAAGTTCGACAAACAATACACTCATAGAAAAAAGTCTGCTAAAAACAGCAGTCGATGTCTGCTGTTATATTTTTGTACTTCGGGGCCTAATGAACAACAATTTATAAATTTTTAGGCCTTACAAATTTTCCCAAAGCATATTCTAAAGAACCAAAGCTCAGTTTTTGTATATTTTAGCTCTGTAATATACTTACAAGCTCCTAAATACGCCAGCAAACATTTTGTTGCTGTTATGCCTCAATTCGATAATATACAGGATTTTTAGTCAAATATTATAGATATTCATAAAAATATTGTATTAATTATGTTAGGATAGCTCCTAAGTTGTACAATTTTTATTTTGTTTTAGCCAAAATAAAAACATGTTTTGTGTAATCGAGCAAAATTAGGGAAATGTTTGCTATTTCGTAGCAAACAGTGACTACTGTCCCTTTTTCGAGCAGACGTTCTGATGTTTTAGCAGACTTGTTCTGCTGTCCTTACGTAACAAATTTCTTTGGGTGTAAGTTTTAGGATTTAGTTGACAGAAACCATCCCACCAAAACTGTTCTGACAGAAGTCAAAGTCAATCAGTAGCCGAATCTTGAATATAGACAATAGACTTATCACACAATATTTTTTATTATTAAAAAAATATTTAAAATTTAGGTGAAAAATTGTTTACAAACGCATTTGGACCAATTCAGAATATATGACTTTATTTATAGATTTCGATGTGCCAATTCCGCTCAACATATTATATTTATCAAGATTGGCTCCAGAACAAAATAATTCTTGATACTTGTTCAAACATATTCATGTTTCGCCTTAGGCATACACTGGTAGAAAAAACTTTTAATGAAATTTTCTCTTGTTTTAGCTTTTACGTAGAGCATACTCTCCCACGTGTCTCTCTTTCTAAACATATATGTTTATAGCCATTTTCTAATTATATATGTTTGGCATCCACACATATTATTTTAATATGTGTGGATGCCTCTAACGTATTATAAGCTTATATAGTCGCAAACATGTTATGCTAGTTTATGAAAATTGTATGCTTGCACTTAAAATTAATTAATAAAATTAATGTGCTAAAAATTTGAGTTCCAAACATATAATTTTTATACCCAAACATATGACAAACAGTATTTCGTCCGTGCACCTACATTTTATTTCCCACAAACTAAATTTGGCGCTTAATAACCCTTGCAAGAGGATACTTCTCGTATGGCGGGGGGGGGACAAAAATAAACAAGGTTTCCATTTATTGAATTTTGCAACTAAGTTACCTCCAATATTTTTTGACAATAGAGCTTTTGCATGGGTATTCTTTAAGATAGAATTCCACGCAGTGTGAACGAATATATCCTAGGGAGATACACTTTTTCGTTTTCCTTGTGGCAGACAAAAATTTAATACAGAATAAATGTTGCAGTAAGTACTTCCCACATAGGACAATGGTCATGTTAAAATAAATCGAAGTTTCATTAATAATAATATTTGCCATTTTTTGAAATAGGATTACCAGAAGATTTCTTGTAATGAGATTTTTTGCTGAATTAGATGAAGCGCATACTGACCAAAATCACGAAAATTAATATTCGTTTTACTTTTTGCCCACGTGATGTTCTGAAAAACGCCAATTATACACCGCAAAGATTTGTTAGTAGGAAGGCCAGAAAAGTCTTGCTAAACAGCAGAAATCTGCCTGAAAAAAGGACAGCAGGTCCTGTTGCCTAAATAGCCCAAAACATTTCCGCTATTTTAAGCTCGATTACACTAAAACAGTGTTTTTTTTTGGGCTAAAACAAATAAAAAAATGTAAAACTTAGGAGCTATCCTAATATTCATTAAAAACAATATTTATGCAAGCATCTATAGTATTAGACCAAAAAATCTGAATTATTTATGAAATTGAGACATAACAGCAAACAAAATGTTTGCTGAGTCGTATTAGGAGCTTAGTAATATATTAACAGTGCAAAAATATACCAAAAACTACTTTTTGGTTCTTAAATATGCTTTGGGAAATTTATAACCTAAAAGTTTTTAAAATTGTTGGTTCATTAGCCCGAAGTACAAAAATCATAACAGGCAGACGTCCGACTTGCTGTTTTTTAACAGACCTTTTTTTCATGAGTGTACCCACAAAAACTCTCAATCTCCAAATAATATTGGAGCTTAACTTTAGAATCTTGTTTACGTTTACAAGAGAGACAAGATATAGTTCTTATTCAAGAACCAGTACATATATAAGAACAAGATCTGTGAATGTAAGCACTTGCCGGGTTTCAAACGTTTGCTAATACACGGTAAGATATGAAGTCGGCATGTATAATTGCTAAAAAGCGAAGCTAACATTGTTTCTGCTTCCTTTCCATTGAGCAATGCAGACACTTGTCGTAAGCCAGTCTAGAGATATCACATGCAAAATATTTGGGTATTCTTCCGGTCTACATGCCAGGACATGATAGGGAGAGATGCACCCGGTGCCGTTAAGACTTAGTTGAGGAGTCACTAAAAACATAAGACAAAACTCATTATGGGATGCGATGCAAATGCACATCATAGTATTTGGGCAGAAGTAGTGATACACTAATGCAAGGGCAGAGTCGCTAATAGAGTTTTTATTTTGCGTACTAACCTGGGTATTTGCAAATAAGGGAGATGCCACTGCAACCTTCGTCGACCAGAGAACAGACAAAGGTTTTGCGACGTAACGTTGGACCTCTCCGGAACTGAATGATAAATATCTGAGTGGCAAATTGTTAAAGCGGAAATAGCTTTCTCAGATCATCGCTAACATCCTATTTCAGATTGATTGACGCCAAATGTTAGCGAAAGCTAATTGGAATAGGTATAAGCGGAATCGTTCAAATTTGGATGATACCGGAAATCCGCAGACAAATATGAGCACTGTGCAAATCGACACGCATGGACGGATACATACATAATCTCACTGAAGCTGCTTGCCCTAGAGGAAAAACGCAAGGGGAAAATCGGCGCGCCATGGTGGGACTACGGAGTTAAGTAATAGAGCAAATCCTGCAGCGAAGCCTCTTTAACAAAGGCAAAGTCCACAAGAGCCTGCGGAGGATGGACACTTACAAGATTGAATCTGAGAGAATACCTAAACGAAGAACTGAGAAGTCTCAACACAAACTCTTGGATGATTACTGTACAGCATTGAGATTACGTCGAGGCTTCAAGACTACGGAAGTACTAGATATCGCACTAAACGCGCTACCATGTTTCATTAAAACATCGGAAGGAAATTGGACAACGTCCAGTGCAGAGAGACGTTGAGGTAATTTTGACAACACTTCCTGGAATAACAAGACGGTTTGAGACCGATGTCACGGCGGTGAGACAGAGGCTCAGCGTCATTTCCTATCGAGGAAATTGTGCGGAATCTAGAATAAAATGGGCTTTAAATACTTTGGGACCATTCAAATCCCCGCGGACCTGAGAATTACTCGGCGGAGTTACAGGCCAGTGGCTGAAAATTATCCCCTGGTTGACGTGTGATCAAAAACAATGGTGTAAACTTTATCATATATTCCTAGAAAAGTGAGGAAAACAAAAGTCGTTCTTCATACCTAAAGCAGAGAAAGCCTCTCACTCGAGTGCGAAGGATTTTTCGACGCAATCAGCTTATCCTCATTCCTACTTAAGACCTGCGAGAGGATGATAGACATGTATCTTAGAACTAGCGTGGATTCAAGTTTGCTCTGCGAAACGACGCATGCATACTCGAAGGGCAGGTCTACCGAGACCGCATGCATGAACTGCCTTTGAAAGCTCACTAATCTGTCAAACGATACACAATCTGGCCGTTTCTAGAAGCATCGAGCGGCGTTAGTAATGTCCATCCGAGCTCGATATTAAATGGACTGACAACTCTGGAATGTTGATCCAGGTATACTTAGGCTGTTAGAGATACTTCTAATAAAGAGACGGTATTTCAGCCACACTAGGCAAGCAAAACATACAAAGTAATGTGAACAGAGGGCACTCCCCAAGGAGGATTATTTCACATCTTCTTTGTTAATGTTGCTATCAAACCTGTTAAAAAAAGAAAGGATAAAAGTGGTGGCATATGCAGATGATTGGCGCTACGCAGTCAGGGGGAAAAATTCCAATCAACATTAATGAGATTATATAACAGAGAGCTCCCCCGGATGACTGAGAAATGCGCGAAAGATAATGTCTTGGTGTAAAATCCCCAAAGACACAAGATGTCATGTACTGGCAAAGATCAGCAAGAACTCCCCACGGTTTAAGCCCATTCTTAGGGTATGAAATTCCCTTTGGTGAGTGTGCAAAATACCTTGGCGTTATTTTGGACAGGAAAGCTGAATTATTAGGCGTTAATATTGAAGAGAGGGCGTAGAAAAGCCACGGTAGCTTTGTACTCGTGCAAAAAGCAATAGGGAAAAAAGTGGGGACTAAGACCCAAAAATTTGTGGATTGGCTATACACGGCAGTGCGTTAGAACCTATAATGGCTATATGGTGTTGTAGTCCTGGTGCCGGCACTTAGAAACCTAGACTTGTTTAGATAAGTTCAGCGTATGGCGAGTTTATGCTTATTTCAGTGCGCATTTAGTAGAAGAAACAGACTCCCTTAATGTCATTGTTTGGGCGCCCTACATCTATTGCTTTTATGACATTTTGGGCCAAACAGTCAGTGCAACAACGCTTGTGGGTTGCGCGAGCTATCGCTGTGGTTCGGAAAAAATGTACGGTCCATCAGTTCGGTGCTCAAAGTAATGCAAGATGGCCTAAGGTATGTGATTCACACCTGGCAAAAATCCACTTTTCGAAAAAAGTTTGAAACACTAATTCCCAACATGAGGCGTGTGTCACAAGGACCCCGAGGGCAATAAAAGATATATAGAATTTCTATAGCTGAATGGCCTCCAATTGAATGGACAATGGGTTCGGCAGTATATTCTACAAATCTGGAAATTCGAATAGCGAAAAGGATTACCTAATCACTGGTAGTGTTTTCAGGCTGAAATATGGCAAATAAGGAGAGTGTGAATGGCGAGAATAATGTTCCGGAACAAATATTTTGGCATATAATGTTACTCAGACAGTCGAACCTTGCAATAAAACTTGGACTTCTGGTTCCTTAACTTCAAAAAACGGCCATAGACTGCACGCAATCTCTCACGAGATGGCTGAGCAAGTACAATATCACCTACCATAATGGCCGTGCCTGGCCATAGGAACCACTACCGGGAACTGTGGAAGCAGAATGTTAGCAAGGCTAAGAAATTACGCTTATCATATTCCAGGGGAACTAGAATCTGTTGTATTCTTCGTGGCCACCTGCAGCTGCTTAACTGGCAGTGAGAAGGCTGGTTAATGATGGCCAATATTCGATGGAAAATTGCAAGGTTTGTAAACGACACCAAGCAAGTATTGCCCATTTAAACTTAAAACCGCACACTAAGATATGCTAGTGTTCCTCAAGGCGTCAGATACACTCCTGAATATCTGCCTATAACGGGTCGCTTGCCTGATAGGCGAATTTGCAAAAAACTTATAGGTTGGCGAAGGTATAATGACTATTGTAACTGTCACTGACGTGAGGAAAGGAATTCAATTAAACACCTCTTGTGTGAGTGGTCCTATGCTTTTTGTGTAAGGCGTTAAGCGAATTTTAGGAGCAGTATAGCTTTAGATTACTGGCTGAAGGAAAACGTTAATTAAGCAGTGATGTTATTGTTTTTGCGAGCAATCTGCGTTGGTTCCACACAAAAGTAAATAATAGAGGAAATGGTTCAGAGGTTAAGACTAGAAGTACCATCATCGTAATAGGTACTTTTAGTTAATGTGGTTATCACAATTGGACTGAATAGTCAAAGTGGCTGAAATTTAATCGGGTGCCACTTTAACCTTAACCTAACCTAACCTACAAAGGAGTGCACTATGAGGAAACTACTTTTCTGTGGCATGCCAAGAGCCAAAAATGTGCATGGGACTAGATGAAGCCGTTTTTCATCATGTTACTTACCAATTTCACCAAATTTAGAGCATTAGTCGCAGTGCTCGCTCGGGCTCCATTCAGTGTCTAACGAAACTTAACATTTTTAATAAATCAGTTCGCATTAAATTCCTCAACTGTTAAATTCTTCTCTTTTCGTATTTTATTTTATCTAGAGTGTTCATTACAGCAATACATCGTTGACTATATTTCTCTCTATTAACATATCAGAATTGTGAATTATCCAAAACGAAAAAGATTCGCTTCCTTTATTGCATACGCAGAAAATTGCCAGAATTTTCAATTTCCTTCTGCAGGTCAAGGGCAAATGTGATTTCGACGACATTAAAAGGCATTACGAAGAACATTTGACAGAAGTCCCGTAACAAGGCGCTGGTTATTTGAAATTCCCAAGACTACGGCAGAAAATATGAAATCTGGCTGGGCCATTACCGAATGGGTAATAGACAAAGGTATTGTTTTCCCCTCTCTCTTGTTTCAAATATGACAATCTTATACACATCAAATCAATAATCTGCTAATAATGAATTATAGCTCATTCACATAAACATCGACATTCTATTGAATAAATCACGTATTCGAGAAGCCCTGGCATGCATGGTAACAGTACAAAGATATTTGTCAGTAAATTGGTTTGAAAAAATATATACCATCCGATCTTCCACAATGCAAGTAATTGTGATCCCAACTGCATCAGGCTAAACTTCTTCGAATTAGAGCGAAGCGATAAACAGAGCGAGGAACTGGCAGTAAGACATCATTAAAATGAATCTTCCACATAAAGAAGCAGCACAGTGATTCTCATCTCCTTAGAGGAACAATACATATCCTATTGAAAATACATCATCTGAATAATTGCCGAAGAGAAAACCTACACAATTAGTGAAATGCTATGTTCGAGATAAACACCGATATTCCCATTATTGAAATCGAGGTCGAGAAACACGAAATATAGCCAACACTAAACGTCTATCGATTTTTACGAAAAGCCTAGCCATAGAACGACTCTTGAATATATCTCCTGAGAGTGATCATCAATCACTGGAATAATTTATATTACGGAATTTTGAGTCTCTGGATGCGGCCGGATGGTACCGACTTGCTACAGATCCACTGAATATAACCCAACTACTTTCAGTTCTACTAATCATAACGTCATGGAGTTATTAGCTTATTGGAAGATAATGTCGGAAAGGAGAAAAAGGTCTTGCATCTCCAAAGATATATACTTCGAACCGAAGAGCAAACTCAGATCATTAGCAGATTTTGCTCAAGAAAGAAAGCAGAGGAAAGACATTGGCCTGCCCTGTCAAGGCTCTCTCAAATCACCCCTGACGATCCTCCTATGACGCACATGTTGCTCACCTAGACTTTTTACTATGGTAAGATAAATGTCAATAGTTTTTGTAGCGCTTCTTATCTCAGCTATTTCATTGGATGGCTCTCGAAGGGAATTAATGTTACAAAGGGCAGACAACATTATGTCCACGACTATTTTGGACGACTTTCGTCTTTATGCCATTGTATAATTTATGCCCAAATGGAAATTTCTAAGGAATTTGCTATGAGATCTTCCAAAAGCTCCTGTGAACATTTTTGAAGTACTCGTGTGAATACCCTCACGAGTAAGTGAACAAATTGCTAAAAAATCGTCCTATTCGGGCCGGAAAATAGTTGTCATTTCTAAATCAATCGATGCCCTCGACTTGCGCAAGAGAATGGAATTTAGCGATGAATTGCGAGAGTCTGAGTTTGTTTTATCCTGTCTGTCTGGAGCCATTTACGATTATTTCCAGACACATGCAAAAGAATACCCTGTGCCAAAAATGGTCAACACCACTTGCCAAGACCATCGTCAAGCGATATTTCACTGACACTTGATGACAAGTGGCTTACATTGGAGGCGTTGTGTTCCTACAGTTGCCCCTAAAGACGCCAGATCGTGAACATGTCGGTCAAATTCACTCAATCTTAGAGGAGATTCGTCGCAAACAAATTATGATATTTTTGTCTTCATTAGGCCAAACCAAATTCGACATGTTAACTTCGATTTTTCCTCGAGTCTTTACAAAAATTTGTATCAACTACTTTTCATCGAATTTCCCAATAAACAATACGAAATACACGGTGATAGCTTCGAACTTTGAGACTACTTGGGGCCAACAGTTGAGGACGTTCTACTCTTGTCGTCCACCACAGTCAAAAACTTGTAACGTGTTCTAGCCCGCGTAATTTTGGATATGGAAAATAAATTCGGAATTGATTTATTCAGGTCTGTCGCTAAAAATGTATCCATCACTTTGGCGATAAATACCGATTCTGCATTAATGCCGAATACTCAGCTTGGCCCCGACCATATTATAAAATTGTTCGACAATATCGAAAAATTAATGGAAGGTGTGCAGAGCAATGAGTATATTTATAGTAACCTAGAGCAATAGTCGTATTTCATATGAATAAACTGTGATTTATACCAATATTTTGTTGAGCCTGTTCCGTTTATAAATTTGGTATTTGTTTTCGCTATTATTCACTATATATACATGTTACATATTTCTCTGATGCATCGATATTTTACTGATCACACTGACACAAATATGCTGACCTTATAGCAGAGCAACCACGGGTTACAGCGGAAAGAAAGTACGCTTTATTTATTAGTAAATGCTCAAGTAACTGGTTTTGCCATTCTCATTCAAATTTTTCAAGAATGCTATCAATATAGTTTTCTTTGATCAATGAGAAATTTAACGGCTTCTTCACCGAGTGATTCTCATTCCAAGAATTGTTTCGCGGCTTCCACGTCTTTCATGTGAAATTTAGCGGTTAAGGTGACCTTTTTATACTCTTGAGCCAACTTATCATCGTTACAGCAACAGTATGATGTCATCCGCATATACAGATACTAATTATAAGTTTGTTTGTCTTCGAGTTTGTCTAAAATACACATGGATCGATATTTGACTTTTGCCAGATCCACTAGCCTCTAGTACCTTGCTTAAATTCTTTGTTTCGCAAACTCTGCTTGACTGTTTTAGTAGTATACAATGCTTTATTTTAGACGACATCCTGTGACGCATAATGATGATCCGTGATTATAGCGCGGGCGATAGGTTAGGTTAGGTTAAAGCTGGCAGCCGATTAGACATTCAGGCCCTCACTTAGCGACTATTTCAGTCCATTGGTGATACCACATTAACTTAAAAATACCTATTACATATGGGCACTTCTAGTTTTAACCGTTGAACCTTCTCGATTATTTTCTTCTGTTGAACCAACCAGATTGTTCCAAAAAACATAAGCAACTGCCTTAATTAACGTTTTCCAAGGCCGCTAGTAATCTGAAGCCCTATATGCCCCAAAATTGCTTACGCCTTACACAAAAATGCAGCGACACTCACACAAGAGGTGTTTATTGATTCCCTTTTCCTCCGCATCATGAACAGCTCACTACAATAGTCATTATACTTCGCACAATAGTTTTTCAAAATCTCCTATCAGGCAAGCGACCCCGTTATAGCAGATATTCAGGAGTGATTATCTGGCGTCTCGAAACCACTAGCATATCTAGTGTGCGGTTTTAAGTTAAATGGCCATATTTGCTTGCGTGTCGTTACAACCCTTTACAATTCTCCCATCGAACATTTGCCATCATACAGCCTTCTCACCGCACAGTAAGGCTTGCAGGTAGCCAGCAGCACACCAACTGATTCTAGTTCCCCTGGAATATTTAAAGGTAGTTCCTAGCCTTGACTAGCTCATCTGCTTTCGCAGTTCCCGCGGTTATGTTCTGTGGGCCAGGCCACCCATATTAGGTGGAATATTGTGCTGCTCAGGCCATCTAAATTGAGAGATTTGCGGCCAGTCGATGCCGTGTTTTGAGTTAAGGCGAACACAGAGGTCCAAGGATTTTATTGCAGGTTGACTTGTCTGGAGTATATATTAATGCCAATATTGCTTGGAGCATTACTTCTCAGGCCAATTCACCACTTCCTCTTATTGCTAATATTCAGCCTGAAAAAACACGTACAGTGATAGTAACTTTCGCTATTCGCAAGTTCCAGATCTTAAATATTACCCGAAACCCACTTGGCCATCCAGATTTGGAGCCATTCAGTGTGTAGAAATCTATAATATATTTTTTATTCCCGGGGTCCGCGTACACCACGCCTCACTGATTGGGAATTAGAGTCTCAGAAATTTTGTCGAAAAGTGGACTCGCCAAAAGTGTAATCCACTGCGTTATGCACATCTTGGCCATATTTTGGAGGGCCGCAACTGTGACCGTCTAACTTTTTCCGACCACAGCGATAGCTCGCGCAACCGCACAGCGGTTGTTGCAGCTGACTGTTTGGCCAAAATGTTCTAAAAGGCAATAGATGCAGTATGACATTAAGGGAGTTTTTTCCTGTCTTGCTGAATGCACCTGAGATAGACAACGCACACCATGACGGCTGAACTTGTCTAAACTTATCGGCTGGATGAAGGCGGCCACCAGACTTACAACACCAATAGCATTATAGGTCTAACACTGCCGTGTATTAGCCAATGTACAATTTTTGGTTTTAGTCCTCCCACTTTTCCCTATTCCTTTAAAGCTACCGCTTGCTTTCCTCGCCCTTTCTTCAATTATTAAGCCTTAAAGTTCAGCTTTCCGTCCAAAATAACGCCAAGGTATTTTGCACACTCGCTAAAGAATTTCAATACCCCCCTAAGGAAATTGGGCCTTAACCGTGGGGAGTTTTGCATCTTTGCAGCACATGACTATTTCTAGTCTTTGCGAATTTTACCCCAAGACCATTGTCTTTCGCCCAGTTTCTAAGTCATCCGGAGCGGCTCTCTGTATAATACCTCTAACTGTTGAATGAATTTTCCCCTTGACTTGCTAGCGCCACATCATCTGGTATTGCCACACTTGTATCCTCTTCGTTGTTCTAGCGAAAGCAGAAGGTCGTTCTATAGCAAACATTCAAAGAAGAGCGGTGATAGAACTCGCTCCTTGAGGCAGTGCCTCGTTCACATAGCTTTGTAGTTTGCTTGTCCTAGTGTGGCGCGGAACTTGGTCTCTTTCCTTAGGAAGTTCGTCTAACAGCCTAAGTATACCTGGATCAACATTCAGAGATGTTCAGTCCATTTAATATCGAGTCGGATGCGACGTTATTGAAACCCCCTTCGATGGTCTTTAGATAACTGCCACGATATGTTGTTTTCTTTGACAGACTAGTGAGCTTTCAAATAAAGCTTGACTAATGTTTCAGGTAAGTTGCGGGCGGTCTCATGTAGATTGCCTTTCGAGTATGCATGTTGGTTCGTTCCGAGAGCAAACTTCAATCGACGCTCAGTTCTAAGGATAAGAAATGATCGTATCATCCTCTCCAGAGTGCTAAGTAAGTAGATTGATGAATAAGGCTGAGTTCGTCCGAAATCCTTCGCATGCGGA
>PGFW01046036.1:1430-11481 GCA_003123925.1 Haematobia irritans | reverse complement strand
AGGAAAATCTTTGTCAAACCTTTTTTATTTCTATAAAGAAGTTGTGTCAAAATTTTAGATCTATTTATAGAAAAGTTGGTCAATTTTACTTTTTCAGTTGACCATTTTGTCTAAAATTTAATATTCTATAGGAAAATGTTGTCAAAATTTTATATTTTTATAGACAGATTTAATAAAAATTTACTTCTGTAGAAATTTTTATATGTATAGTATAATTGTACAGATTTTGTAAAAATTTTATATTTCTATAGAAATTTTTTCAAAATTTTTATATTCTATATGTGTCAAAACTGTATTTATTTTAGAAATTTTGTAAAAATTTTTTTGTATATTTATTGCTATTTTTATTTTATAGAAAATGTTTGTCAAAATTTTATTCTATAGAAATTTGTTTAAAATTTTAATTCGATAGAAAATTTTGTTAATTTTTTTTATTTCTATAGAAAATTATTTCTTTATAAATTTTGTTAAAATTGTATTTTCTATAGAAAATTTGACAAAATTTAATTTCTATAGAAAGTTTGTCAAACTTATTCTTATAGAAAATTTTGTCAAATTTTTTTGTATAGAAAATTTGCCAAAATTGTATAAGAAATGTAATGTTGTTTAAAAATTTTATAAAAAGTTTAGTTTGTAAAAATAAAAAATTTATTTTGTCAAAATTTTATTTTTTATAGAAAATGTTGTCAAAATTTTGTTTTGTATAGAAATTTTACCAAAATTTTATAAAAAATGTAATTTTGTATAGAAAATTTTATAAAAAATTATTTTGTATTTTATATTTGATATCCGGAGCTTCCTAGAGGTGCAAATTTTATCCGATACGGTTGAAATTTGATACATGGATTTAGCATATGGTTTGCAGTAATCATGCCAAATTTGGACAATAACGGTCCATAATTATATTTGCGGAGTCTCGTAAGGGAGAAAATTTCGTCCAATACGGTTGGTACAGGGTGTTAGTATATGGTCTCCAACAACCATGGAAAAATTGATCCATATCGCTGCGTATATAGTCCCCATACGAACACAGATTTTACTTCTTGAACCTACTGGAAAAGTAAATTCCCTCCCATCCGGTTAAAAAGTTGGTCCATATCGATCTATTATTATAATTAGCCCCCATATAATGCAACACCCAATGGTGACTTCTGGAGCTTTATAGAGTAACAAATTTCATCTTGTCTGTTTGAAATTTGGTTCTCTTATTAACGTGCAAAAATTGGTTCATATCGGGACATAATTATTTCTAGACTCCTTTATATAAACCGATCATGAACTGAATTGGCTTAGATAAGCTTTTAATCTGCTTTTTGCCTAACATAGACTCTTTATGCAGGTTTTACCCCAACTCAAATAATTCGATTGTGAATAGCAGTCTTTATGAGAATTTTCTACGCAATCCATGGCGGAGGTTACAAAAGATAATAGTTATAAAATTAAAAACAAATTATGTTGTGTTTATTAGATCCCTTTAAGCCAAAATCTTCCCTAAGGTCAAAAATAGTATCAAACAAAAATCTAAACCACAAACACATACACATACATACATTTTACAATGACCTAAGTGATACTTACTCTAGGTCTTCAAATACTCAAAGAGAGAACTAGAAAATGAGAGACAGAGAGAGATACAGTATAGACCCTACACTTTACCTCTCTCTCTCTCTCTACACTGTAGAGGTAACTGCATTCCCCCACTCATGTTTATGCTAGTACTTCAAATGTTAAAGTTCACTTGATGAATAAATGTAATCCAGAGCTTATGCCACGGAAAACATGACCAATCGATTTTGTTCAAAATCAAGTAATTGGCTAAATTGAATGGAAAAGGCATTCATTCACTCATTCATCCAAACATCATTCCAATCAACATTCTCTTTATCATCTATACCCACAAACACAAAAGTTAGTAGCTTTCCGTTTTCCTTGAATTTACAAACAAAAATCGATACCAAAAAAACACATCTTAGGTCAAGTGGTAGGTAAAAGCGTTTTTATTTAGATATGCATTCAGGGAATGTTTTAGAAAAGTGCATCAATAGTCCAATGGTTACAATTTGCAATTGGACATGATGGCACGTTTTTGTGGTAACCACTTGTATGTTGAAGACGTGTATAAAAAACTCTAAAGATATTCTAAAAAAAACTAAATACGGTCGAGAGTTGGATCCTTCAACAAGGATTACATTTAAGAATTTCCCTGGTTTAGAGCATACATAGAAATCCAGTTTGAAAATTCTCAAGAAAGTTTTTCTAATTATAATTAATTATTATTCGAGCTTTGTGAACAACGAAGATTAAGGAACTTGATCATTTCAGACATTGAAGAGAAAACGCTAAATAAAAACCAATACATGCCTCATTATACATGCTTCTCTTCGAGCGAATAAACTTTTCTTTTTTGTCAATCATGTCTATAAGAAATTTTCTATAGGAAAATTTCCATTTCGATAAAAAAAATTTATCAACCATTTATTTCTATAGAAAATTTTGTCCAAATTTTATTTGTATAGAAAATTGTATCATTTTTATTGCAATAGACATTTTTTGTAAAAATTTTAATTTTATAGAAAAATGTTGGTTGAAAATCTTATTTTATAGAAAAATGTGTTGTGAACATTTTATTTTTATAGAAAATTTTTGGTAAAATTTTATTTCCATAGAAAAATTTTGTCAAAAGTTGTATGTCTATAGAAAATTTTGTCAACATTTTAATTTTACTAATAAATTTTTTACAAAATTTTTATTTCATATAGAAAAATTTTCAAAAATTATACTACGGAAATATTGTGTCAAAATGTTGTTTTCTATAGAAATTTCAAGTTCTTTCTTGAAGCTGAAGAGAAACTCTACAAACTGTGACATTGCGTGAATACAAGGCGAAAATATATAGTCGCGTTGGACGATGTACAGAATGATTCCTTGTCCGTCCATAGTTGTGACGAAAGTCGATGGCTATTTTTGGGAACAAAACTACTTCAATAAAATTTTATCCGTTAGTCGATTCATGGCAGAACATGCCATTTGTACAAAAATCTTATACATAGGACTAAATTTTTTCAGTGATAATTTTTGTGGAATATTATTATTTCCAGTGCTAACTTCTCAATTAAAACAAATTTGGTTTCAAAATTTATTTGACGTTATTTATTACTATTTTAATAAATCTAATTTTTTTATAGAAGCTTACCTTATCGCTTAACTTTCAATCTACAAATATTTAGCGATTTTAACGAAATCTAAGTTTTCTGTCATATCTGAATTGACTGCTCACTTTCATTTACCAGAACCTTGCATTAAATCACTCACTCTAAAACTTCCCTAATGCTCTTTTGTAAATCCAATATGGTTATGTTCAACCAAAAACAACCTCACCACTAACTTTGGCATCAGCAACATAAGTTGCTAAAAAGTGTCTTTGTAATTGGGTGAAAAAGTTAACTTTTCTAGGAATACATAAACAATTAACATTCGAACTCTTGCGAAAATTCGCTGTTAAAATAAAATCTCTTGAGCAAACCAGCCATAGTACCGAGATTTTAAGTTACTGTGAGCTTCCGCTGCTCCACTTAGAAAAAGACGACATGACTCAGTTTTGTATAGAGAGAGAGAGAAAAAACAAAAACATGAGTTAGGGGAACATTTCGAGAATAGACAATGAAACATAATTGTTGTAATTGCTTTTCCTCCACGACTAAAGTGGAGAGTGATAGAGAAAAAGCCGTACTTTCACTTTAACTTCCAAAATATAATGCACAATTTGTGTTCTTCCTCTCAACCTCGCTGTTCACTATCAATGTCAGGTAGAAAAGGTGTGAATGGCAATGCCAATGCAATTTAGTACATAGTTGTATATTATGCCAGATAGCGAATACCATTCTGTTATATTAGGGTGGTAAATAACATGGATTTATTTTAGGAAATTTTACAATAACTTCACAATATTTTACCAATGGCGACGAGTTTCAATAAAATTTTAACAAAATTTCTATAGAAATAAAAAGTAAAGAAAATTTTCTATAGAAATGAAATCTTGACAAAATGTTTCTATAGAATTAAAATTTTTTGATCAAAATTTTCTATTGGAAAAATAATTTAACATAATGTTCTATAGATAAATAGTGACAAAATTTTATATAGAATAAACATGTTGTCTATTTTTTATAATATAAAATTTTTGACAAAAAATTTTCTATAGATATAAAATGTTGACAAAACTTTTCTATAGAAATAAAAATTTTGACAAAATTTTCTATTAGAAGCAAAATTTGACAAAACTATTTTTTGAAATAAAATATTTTGACAAAATTTTCTATAGAAATAAAATTTTGTTCAACTTTTTTATGATATAAATTTATGACAAAATATTTCTATAGAAATAAAATTTTGACCAAATTTTCTATAGAAATAAAATTTTAGACCAAACTTTTTTATAGAAGTAAAATATTTGACAAAATTAGCTATCAGAAATAAAATTTTAACTCTTCTATGAAATAAAATTTTGACAAAATAAATTAAATATAAATTTTTCTATAGAAATTTTAACAAAATTTTCTATTATAATAAAATTTTGACAAAATATTCTTTAGAGATAAAATTGTGACAAAATTTTCTGTAGAGATAAAATTTTCACAAATTTTTCTATAGAAATAAAATTTTTAAATTTTTTTTTATAGAATAAAATTTTGGACAAAATTTTCTACATAAATAAAAGTTTAGATAAATTTTCTATAGGAAACAAAACTTTTGATACCAATTTTCTATGCGCAATAAAAAGTTTTGAAAAAATAGAAATCTGTTAGGTATAAAATTTAGACAAAATTTTTTATATAGAAAATTTTTCTATAAAAAATAAAAGACAAAATTTCTATAGAAATAAAATTTTTGACAAAATTATATACAAATAAAAATCATTGATCAACTTTTTTATGAATATAAAAATTGATGGGACAAAATTTTCGTATAAGAAATAAAACAATTTTGACCAAATTTTCATATAGAAGGTAACTTTTGACAAAATTGACTATAAAAATAAAATTTTTAACAAAATTTGCCTATGCAAATAATACAAATAAGTAAAATAACCAATCTTCTATAATAATTTTTAACAAAATTTTCTATAGAGAATAGAATGGTACAGAGCAATTGTTCTATTATAATAAAATTTTGCTAACAAAATGTTCGTTTAGAGCAAAAATTGTGACAAAATTTTCCTGTATAGGAGATAAAATGTTTCAACAAAATTTTTTACAGAAGATTTTGGCAAAAATTTTTTGATTTGATATAAAAGTTTATTATTAATTAAACATAGGTATACAAAATTATCTATACGAAATAAAATAATTTGGACAAAATTTCTATTTAGAAATAAATTTGACCAAAATCTTTATATATAATTAAAATTTTTGATAAATTTCTATAGAAATAAACTTATTGAATAACTATTCTAATGCAAATAAAAATTTGAAAAAAAATTGTCTGTAGGTTATAAAATCGTTTAAAATTATTTTTATATAAGTAAAATTTCTATCAAAATATTTAAATGCAAATTTTCATATAGAAATAAATTTTGACGAAATTTTTCTTATGGAATCTAAAATGTTGACAAATATAAAAAAATAAATATTTTCTATAGGAATTTTAACACAAATTTTCTATAGAAATTTTTACACAACAATTTCTTATAGCAGACAAAGGTGCGAAAAAATTTTCATATTTAAATAAATTTTTGACCAACATATTTACTTTAGCAGATAAAAATGTTGACCAAAATTTATCTGTAGAAAACTAAATTTTGACAAATTCTTCTAAAGAAATAAATATTTACAAATTTTTCATAATAGAAATTTACCAATTTTTCAAATTTTTCTCCATAAATAAAATATTTGGCAAAATCTTTCTATTTGAACATAACAATTTTGAAAATTTAATTAAAAGTGAAGTAAAGAATTATACACGATTTAGAAGTACAATTTTGACTAAATTTCCAATTAGAAATAAAATATTTCGAACAAAATTTTCTATTAGAAATAAAATTTTAGAAAAAGTTTCTACATAAATAAAATTTTGATAATATTCTATAGAAATAAACTTTTGATAAGTTTTGTATGGAAATAAAATTTTGAAAAATTGTCTGTTCAGAAATAAATTTTAACAAGAAATTTTTTATAGAAAATAAAATTTTCTTATAAAAATTAAAAGGACAATTTATATATAGAATAAAATTTTTGTACAATTTTTTTTTATATAAATTATAAATTATGAAAAAAAATTCTATAAGAAATTAAAATGTTGACAAAACTTTTATTTGGAAATTCCGAAGAACAACGGAAATCAAATGTAGCCAAAAATTTCTAATAGAAAATAAAAATGTTGACAAAATAAAAATAAATAAAAATTATCTTAAGAATTTAACAAAATTTTTCTATAGAAATTTTTAACAAAATTTTCAATATAGAAATAAAGGTGTTGACAACATTTCTATTAAAAAATAAAATTTTGACAAAATTCTTCATATAGAAATAAATTTTATACAAAATTTTGTTATATAGAAATACCAATTTTGTCAAAATTTCTCATCATAATATAAATTTTGGCAAAATTTTCTAAAATTTGAAATACAATTATATGATATAATAATAAAAGCTAGTAAGAATTATGAGATAGAAGTACAAATTTTTGATAAATTACCATAGAAATAAAATTTTGAAAAAGTTATTACTCAACATATAAAATTTGATAAAGTTCCTAATTAGAAATTAAAACTTATTGATAAAATTTATCATTAAAATTATTTATAGAATACATTTTCAATTAGGAAATTTTACTATAAAAATTAAAAGTAGACAAAATTTTATAATACAAATTAAAAGGTAGACAAAATTTCTATAGAAATAAAAATTTGACAAATATTTACTCAAATGTGCTATCTAGATTTCAAATTTTTTCTCTCCAAAATATGAAATTTTATTAAACAAGCAGAACAAATTCATTATTATTAAAAAAAAATTTCTTTCAAATATTGACAAAAGTTAATTAACTAATTTCTATCATATGCCAATTACTAAAGAATATTTTAGTTATAAATTTTATTAATATAAACCTACATTTTCTTTCATGGTGGAGTTAATTTTTTTTTTTGGAAATTCGAATTAGTAAATACTAGTTTTTGTGTAAGATCTTTAATTGTATCACCTTTGCCATAATTCAGGCTTCTCACAAACAATTAGGCGAACTTTTACTTACATTCTGACGATGGCATAAACTTCCTCCATATAAAAATTTTCCTTCCACCACCAGTGTTCCACTCTTCATTGTCCTTACTATTTTGATATATGGCATGTATGAAAATACGCTGGAACTGCTAGCTAAAAGTATTTCGACCAGAATTGAAGAAGACAAAGTGCACGAGCTATGTTTTAGACACATCTGTAGAGAAAAAGTTGTCCTAATGGAAGAATTTAAGCAAAATCGCTTTTATCTTAGACTCCGACACTGAAGTTGACACTTTGTTATTTAAAATTCTTTTGACCCGCACCTACCCAACCTCCCCAACCACCTACTGGATACATATGTAAAAGTTAATTATTTCCACAATTGAAATTTTGTACCTACGAATATATTTGGTCTTCAAGTTATGCAATATTCAATATAATAATAAAAACAAAAATAAATCTCTAAAAGTTATGTTTTGAGGAAATCTTTTTGCCTCAATTGCGTGAGTTTTCATAAAAAAATTTTATTACTTTATTATGCTATGAGCTTTGGTTGGTTTCTTATATTGTTATTGTTTAATAGAAATTAATAATTGAAAATCATGTCAAAAATTTTAATTATTTCTTAGATTTTATTTTTAAATCTCAATTAACATAAAATTCACATATACGACTGCTGGTTATTACCAAAACCTTGAATCAAATTTTTTCGTTAAATGAAATAGAACAATGAATGAAAATCGAAAACAATTTTGACAAAAATTTTCTATTAAATAAATTTTGCCAAAAATTTTGATATAAAATGTGACAATTTTTCTATAGAAATAAAATTATAGAACAAAATTTTCTAGTTAGAAATAAAATTTTACAAAAAAGCTTTTCTTACAGAAATAAAATTTTGCAAAATTTTCTTACAGAAATGAAATATTTATTTGCCAAAAATTTTCTATAGAATTAATTTTTTGAGAAAATTTTCTATAGAAATAAAATATTAAAAATTTTTTCTAATAAAATGATTTTCTGTTTTGCATACGATTAGTCTCCTTAAACCATTGCAATTGACTAAACATACAAAGAGTACGGACTTAACCGACAAGAGGAAAAGAAGAGTTATATCAAATTTATTTGAGGACAAAGTCCTTTAGGACTGCTGGAAATAATTCCTTATCACATCCCTTCTGCTAGGCAGCTTATAATATAAAAAACAAGGTTATCAGAATAATGTGATAGTCACTAAATGGACAAATACTAACAATACTAAAGCCTCCCGAAAAAAGGATTTTATTGATAGTAGAACTTTGAAATTTTTTTAATTCTACGGTAAATCGTTTCGGGGGGGAATAAAAGGGCATTATTCCGCATGCACCGACATTATTACAAAATTTTTTTGTTTAAATTTTTCAGAAAATTTTAAATATTTTATAACCTCACCATACAAATTTGGGGGTACTAAATAACTTTGTCATTCGATTTGTAACACATCGAAAATATTGGTCTACGACCCCATAAAGATATAATATAAACTTTCTGGGTACCACATTCGTAGTTCGTGTGAAATTCATGCAGTCGCATACTAAGTCATGTCAGCTCCGCCCGATATGTTGAAATCAACGCTCAACTTCGCGAACGAACAAGCTATCGACTTTCCAACTTTGGCACAAGTTAATGATTATCTCATGTAGGTCCGAATGGCTACTTGCAATGGGCCATATTGGGTCCATTTGTTACGATGCCCCAATATAACAGGGACCCCCCAGTTTGGCTTGCGGAGGCCTATAGAGAAGCACATTTCATCAGATCCAGGCTGAAATTTTAGGTACATAAGTGATAGTAATATGGTCAACTATAACACCAATGCAAAAATTGGATCCCGATATCGGATATCATAATTTATAATAATAGCCACCCATATAAAACGATTCCCCAGAATTTGACCTCCGAAGTCTCTATGGCAGAGCAAAATTCATCCCGATCCGGATTTGAAAATTTGGTACAGTAGGTAAGTTAGAATAGTATCCGGTTTCATTCAAACGAACAATGCACAATTTTGAAGTCACAAGACATCGGATCTATAATTATATAGCCACCCATAATTAAATCAATACCACAGATTTGAACCTCCGGAGACTACTTGCATGAGAAGAGAAAAATTCATGCCGATCCGGTTGAATTTGGAACAGTTAGGTGTTAGTATAATGGCCGCTAATAAACACATTGCAAAGAATTGGTCCATAATCAGCCGTCCATATATAATATATAAGCCCCCATATAATCGATCCCCAGTTTGAACCTCCGGAAGCCTCTATGGAGGAGACAAAATTCATCCGATCCGCGATTGAAATTTTAGCAACCTGATGTATAGAATGTAGGTACTCTACACAAAAACACCGCAAGAATCTGGATCCATATCGGTCATAATAATATATATAGCCCCCAATATTAAATCGAATCCCAAGATTTAGACTCCGCGAAGCCTTTTGAGAGGAGACAAAATTCATCACGATCCGGTTGAAATTATTGCAAAAAAACGTGAATGTTAGATAGAATGTAGGTCTCTAACAAACAACGCAAGAAATTGGTCACATATCAGGTCCATAATTTAATATTATAGCCGCCAATATAAAGATCAGATCCCCAGATTTGACCTCCGGAGCCTTTTGGAAGGAAGCAAAATTCATCCGATCCTGTGACAATAATGAGTACGTAGGTGTTAGTAATATGGTCTCTACATAAACCATATGCAACCGAATTAGGTCCATATGACTGCGTCCATAATTAATATATATAGCCACCCATATAAATCCACATACCCAGATTTGACCTCCCCTTCATCC
>PGFW01046031.1:14908-26982 GCA_003123925.1 Haematobia irritans | reverse complement strand
AATTTTGATTTTTTTGATAATTGTGCCAAATGATCTTACGAGAATAAGCGCCTATTTGGCCACAGATGTAGGGCCAAATACGCGAAGTTGGAGAAAAAACATAAACCAGAATCCGAAAATAATGTGGTCTCATAAATTGAATATTTACTTTGATTTGTAAAGAGGTTTATAAAAAACGTAACAATATATAATAATCATTTTTGAATTAATCAATACTCTCATGACAATAATTTGTTGTCACCACCATTCACCATTATTCATAAAGGTGGAATTGCATACCATGCGGGTCATGCGTGCGTACGTTGGTATTCGATAGAGTTGACGAATACGATTCTTTAATTGAATTACACAGCATGCGTCGGAACATCAATAAATTTGATTGAGTGAGTGTCGTCACCTTTCTCAGCACTTGTTTATTTGGTGTTCTATATCAATATTTTCATCGCTTTTTTTTATACTCCATGCGCTGTTATGTTTTTTTTTTACCTAACTCCTAATAATTTTCGTATATATTTAATTGTTTGGCGTTGTTGATTCGTTTACATGTTGTTTAATGTTGTCAACGCACTCGACGCATTGAAAAGTTAAAAGTTCGTCAACATCATGCGTCATATGCATACGTTACCTTTATCGTGTAACTTAAACAATAGTAGTTCCTACATTTTAACTTTTTATGACAATAGGATAACAATCTTCTAAATCTTAATATGGATTTATATGTCATCTTGCCTATATATTTAATATAACTGTTTAAATCTTAACTGCTAAAAATTTTCAGTTAAAGTTAACCGGAGAAAAGCTATTTGTAATTTACTTTCTGTTAACTGGCAGTTAAAGCCTAACGGAGCTACATGAAAATGGCCGTTAGTGTTTTTAAAATAAATATGTATTAGCTTTAATATTTCAAGAAAAATTCTGTAATACAAATACAAACTATCTATAAGAGACAACATATAGACCACATGGGCTCGGTTTGATTAAATAAATATCAATATATAAACAAAAAGTTTGGTCAGACGTGGTAATCAAAAAAATTTAGATATTTATACTTACTTTAATAAAGGTTTTTATAATGCCTTTTTCACAACGTCAAGTATTTTTTTAACAGTGTTCTTTTTGCTTCGTGGAGAAAAGGGTATATTGTTGGTTTGTTTGTGCAATTATATTGATTCAATGATAATTGTAGAACCATACAATAAATAAAGGTTAGGTATAGTAACAGCCCTTTATTTTACGCTCACTTAGTCTACGACAGGTGGTGAACTTCTCTCTCATTAATGCCCCTTTTCATGGGAGCCACCGTGGTGCAATGGTTAGCATGTCCGCCTTGCATACACAAGGTCATGGGTTCGATTCCTGCTTCGACCGAACACCAAAAAGTTTTTCAGCGGTGGATTATCCCACCTCAGTAATGCTGGTGACATTTCTGAGGGTTTCAAAGCTTCTCTAAGTGGTTTCACTGCAATGTGGAACGCCGTTCGGACTCGGCTATAAAAAGGAGGTCCCTTGTCATTGAAGTTAACATGGAATCGGGCAGCACTCAGTGATAAGAGAGAAGTTCACCAATGTGGTATCACAATGGACTGAATAGTCTAAGTGAGCCTGATACATAGGGCTGCCACATAACCTAACCTAACCTAACCTATGTTTAGCTCAGGTCTTTAGCCTCTAATTGCTAGTGCTCGTAAAAATAATAAAATAAGTTTACTATAATTTGTAATTATAATAATTTAAGTAATAAATAAATAAAATAACTCAATGACAAGGACCACCTCTTTCTATAGCCAAGTCCGAACGGCTTTTCAAATTTCGATGGATCCACTTAGAAAATCTTTGAAACACTTAGAAATGTCACCAGCAATAACACATGTTATCACCTCCATTTTAGTAGAATTAGTTACTTTCCCTTGCTCGGACAAATTTGCTTTCAAATTTTGATCAAATGAGATATTGGTTGAAAAAAATTTTTTTTTTAATATTGCAGAGAATATTACAACTTTGAGTTGTTTTACGATTTGCCAATTTAAGTAACAGTAATGCAGATCGATCGATTTTCACCCAAATTTTTCTCTTGGTTAGACCCTTCGTGAAGTTTACAACTTAAACTCTCTTTGCGCTATAGAACTACAACATATTAAAATATATTCATATTTTGGATATCATTTTATGTTTTATGTTACAGCCTTGTATGTTACAGGTGCAATATTTCACAATAACAGTGTCACTTGTGTTAATAACATCGGCAGTCACCTTTGAGGACCAAAATGTCGATAACAGACTAAGGAGGGAAGCACCATATCAAGGAAAACGTGACTTAAGCCTTGCTTACTCTGCAACCAATATCAAGTCTAAAGAAGGAACGCAAGTAAAAACTATAACAGTCATTAAAAATGTTGAGAGTAATAAACATACAGCGACATCGAAAAAAAACTCGGAACTTAATAACAATAGGTCCAAATCGTTGAAAGACAATTTCAGTTCTTTTGGAGTTTTACCAGATGTGCCAGATGTTGAAGACCTATTTGAGTATGTAAATAAAAAGCATAGTCATGAGAAGAAAACAAATGGAACCACGAAAGATGGTACAAAGAAAGCAAGAGGAAATGTCGAGACTGAGCAAACTGAAAAGCCTGTGTTTGAAGCTTCATCAGAAGAAAGAGAATTTTCGGATATTCCGAAAACTGTTGAAAAAATTTCAGGAGATGCTGAATTACTGCCCAACTTTAATACCAGTAGGATAAAAACCCGTGAATCTTTGGTAAATGTAAATTACTCTACTCCTCAACACTCGGTGCATCGGTATTTTGAAAATTATATACAGCTAAGTCCTGAATCTGAAGCAGAATATAACTACCAAAAACCATGTGTACATCAACAGCCAATTAAGAGTGAGACGGTGACCACACCATCTGGAAAAACGTACAATGTACCCTTAAACTATACAAATTCTGACATTAATCCATATATTGCTCCATCTATTACGCGTAGACCTCCAACAAAACAGCAATCGATATCATCTTTTGTAAATGTGAATCCATCAACATTTCCGATAAATTCTCTATTGCCACCAATATTATCGCAGTCAAATAATTTGCCACAAACACTTCCTACAACGACTACATCGGGGCAGATTATTGTTCCAAGCATCTCGAAGACACAAACATCTATTCCGACAACAAGTCAAAGGCCCTACCTTGCACCAAGCCTGCGTTCTGGCTTAAACGCTGTGAGTCGAGGTCCTGGTGGTTCTACTAACGTGGCTAGCATCCAAAATATGCCATCGCTTCGAATCAATTCATATAACACTTTGCTCAAAAAGCCGAATAATTTAAGATCTCGCGGACTTAAATACTAAGTCATGAAATCAATTTGGAATATAATTTGACGTGTACCATAGATTGATTTGGAAGATTCACCACCACCCAAAACAAAAATTTTAATTAATGGTGTTATATTCGTTTAAGATATAACTCAAACATCTACCTTTCTATATCTACCCAATATAGTATATTTAACCTAGACAATATATCATTATAACTGCCTTATGTAAAAAATAAAATAATACCGATTATTACATTTAATGTATGTATGTATTTAATATATGTATACGTAGAAAAATGTTTGTTTAATATTCTGAAACTAAGCTGAATTGTACATCTTTGCAAAACTTACCAATATAGATTAGGTATTTTAAATATATGTACATAAATAATTGGGAAGGAATAAATCCAAAAATCCTATTTTCCCTTTTTTGATCAACAAAATAATGCTAGTCGCAATGAGAGAAAAACCACAATAATAGTAGTGTTGGGAGTGTAAAGGGCACCTTATACGGTCGGATAAACGATTTCATCCTTTTACAATTTTATTGTTGGGGACATGTAAATGGAAGAATAAAGGCAAAAACATAGATAATAAGTTTTTTATCCAACTTTTTGACTTCTATAATTTGGAATAACCTAGCAGTGTATTTTTATTTAGTAACCATTATAAAAAATAATAAAAAAGAGGTAAATGACGAAATGGTGAGAATTAGGTTCCAGTTAGTTTGAATACAGCTCATCCTAGTCCCATGCTACAAGACTAGCGTAGACAATCTATCCAGATATATACTATTTTGCGTGCCCTTGCCACGAAAACACAGTAATTGTTGTCCTACAAAAATGTAAACCTCGAATACATTTTGAATAATAACGTTACTAAACGAAAAATAATAGTATGCAACAAAGATAAATGAATTTTATATTTCTTTACAAGAGCTTTTATCAATACTCAGATAGTTCTTTATAATATCTATCCAATATTCACCTATGGAATATGTAGAGAATTTTCACATGGTATTCTTAAAGAAGTAAATCTCGAGAGCTCCACTTAGAGAGAATGATTTATTAGTACGTTATCCAACCGGCGTGTATTGAAGCATTTCTTGTTCTTTATTTAGCTGTTGTATTATCTCTCCAGTAATACAAGACATGAGGACGATTTACTCCACGCAATTCGTAAACATTATCTTTTGAGACTTATATAAGACCATAGTAATTTGCATAAAACAATAAACCAAGATAAGATAGGTAATATAGAGAGAACATAGGAAATGAAGTTGGAGAATCCAGGCTAAAAGACACTAGTTGATCGTAACCTGCGGTACTATGAATATTGTGCACTGAAAATTAGATTGTGTAAAATTGCTTGAGAACTGATTTATAATTATATAGTCAATCCAGATTTTATACATACTGGTAATCGGTATGTTACATTTGTATAGAATAAATTGGGAGAGAGAGGCTTCAATAAAAATGATCGACCTAGATATGTAATGAAATATTATCAAAGTGTCGAGCTTAATCTATATAATAATGAAAAACGATTGCAATGTGTCATCTTACGAATTCTGAAATTATTTCGCCTTTAGAAATCAAATTTTCAAAGTATTTCCATTCAAATTCATTATTGTCACATATATCGCACATAGATCTATATAATATTCCATTCTAAAAATACGCACCACACACACATAGACAGCAGTCTATCGCGCCAGCATATATGACCACCAGGAAGTATGACCTACTAGCGACGATTGACACCACTGAGTCCCTCCCCACCGTTGATTGCGTCGGCTATCCAAACTACAACTACATAGTCGGTAGCACTGTCACTCGTTATCTGTTTTACTCACATCTCGCCGACCGTCGCGCTTGCCACTTGAACGATACGCAATCTTGTGTCTGGTTTCCAAAATACTCCAATAATATCGGGTAAAGTGATTTGAATGAAATATCATGTGATCTTATAAATCGGCAGACATGGAACAATATAATTTAATTGCAGCAAATCTTATTCTAGTAAGGAAACCTTAAATCCTTAGATGTTGCACAAACAAAAACATCTTTATGTACGAAGCACATAAGATATACATCATACTCTCGATGAATCGGAGATAATAATTAAATCCTAACCTATTGTTAGCTAAACTAAGGTGGCTTCCAAATAAATTTGAGCATTCTAAGGTATTTTTGAAAGGCTCATTGTTCAACTAGAATAATTTGGAGGTAGTAGAGGCGTCCAATAAAGGGAACTGAACATTTCTATCTCATATAATAACATAGGCTAATAAATAAGGTTTAATATCATGTACATGGTAGTTATGTAACAGTAAAACAAACGTGTAGCTTAAAAAACTATTTAGACGTTTCATTTGTTTATTACATTTAATATGCACTACATACATTACAGGTGTCTATTTGGATATCTCCGCATTGCATTTCAAAGAGTAATTCCTGATCTGTATTCTGTGGAGGCAGCTTCGATGCATATGTTTTCGTCTGGCGTCTTATTTTTCTGGCATTATGGGAACATCCAGTTAGATAGATTTTTTATTATGTGTACGAATGATACAAATTACGGAATCAGTGTCCGTAATTTTCGGAATGCCTATAGCCTCAAACACATGACAAATCCATATTCAAACTTGGACAGCAGAACTTTTCCAACACATCGCCCGTTAAATTTAAAACCTTTTTCTTATCGAAATAAAGGGATCGCTCATTTTTATATGGCCATCCCGAACGAAGTGTAATATAATTTAGAGATGATTTGAAAACACTCGAAATGTAAGCTAGTATTCTATGTGTATGCATGTTAGACGGTCTGCTTTTTTAGCAAGAATTCCGTGACCTTGATGGTCCTGATATAGTGCAGTGAAATGACATCAATATAATAGGCGCAAACTGGAAAAACCTTAATAGCGAAATAGTTATCGTATGGAGTAACAGAATATAATCTAAGAGTAGAATGAAAATTATTTAAACATTGCGAATGTGCCTTAATCCAAATATTGCCCTAATTAGCGTCTGTTTAGGCCTACAAAATCACTATATAGAAATCATAATATGTATTAAACAATACAATTTCATTAAAATTGATAATTGATACAACATTGTAACTAAGGACAATCAGTTATATGGATATCGTTATTCGAATACGCTTGTTCTTGGTAGTGCTGGATTACACATTAAGTTTCCTTGTGTGTGAATGGTAAATACGACTACATTCAAAGATATAGCGACTGTACTTATTGAACGTAACTTGGGAATTGGAATGATTGATTGATGATGGTATGTTGTCGATTGGCGAGTACAATCTCAAGGCATAGTCCAAAACCTTTCTTTGTCTATTTAGAATTGGATACCTCGCGTTGGAAATCTAGAGGATTTTGAGACCACAAACTAGGTGTGCCGAAATTTGAGGTGTATCGGTCCATTTTTGGTATAACCATACAGATCCGATCTCCGGATTTTACTTCTTGGGCGTCTAGAAAATACTCTATTTCTAGCCCGATTTGCTTGAAGTAAAAATCTAGAGTATGTTTTAAAGACTCGCAAATAGTGTGCCCAAAAAATGGGAGTTATTTTGTCCATTGTTTTGGTATATGCCCCCATGATACGCCTATCTCCCGACCTTAAATTTCTGGGCTCTAGAATCGTAGGTTTTATCAAATTTGCCCGGAAATAAGAAATCTAAGAGATATTTAGGACATAAAGAGGTGTGTCGAAAACTGTCCGTATCGGTCGCAATGTTGGCTTGATATAGTCCCTAATAATAGACTGTCACACTCCCGATTTTATTTCTGGGGCTTCTAGAATTCCGTAGTTTTTATCAAATTTCGCCCCGGAAATAGCAAATCTAGAGGTATTTAGGAACCATAAAGAGGTGTGTCGCAAAATGGGAGTCCGGTCCATGTTTTTGATGTAGGCCCCCATATACCCTGATCTCCCGAGTTTGACTTCTTGGGCTTCCTATAATCCGTAGTGTCTTTACCCCCAATTGCCTGAAATTGAAATCTAGAGGTATCTTACGGAATATAAAGAGATTGTGCTCCGATAAGGTAGTACCGGTCCCATGTTTTGATATAAACCCCCATATCAGACCCATCTCCAGATACTTCTTGCGGCTTCTCAGAATCCGAGTTTTTATCCAATTGCCTTGAATGAGGAAATTAAGCAGGTATTCTAAGAACATAAAGGGTGTCGATATATGAGTATGCTGGTATAGTTTATTGATATAAGCCGTCTTAATATACAACCGTCCTTCGATAGGGGTCCTGAGAATTTACACAAGAATTACAATTACAGTGCTGAATACCGTGTGTATCATACCATGTTTTGTACTCTTGTCTCCCCCCCCCCTCCATGCTACGCCGAAGCTCCCCGATTTAATTCCCCTAGGGATTCTAGAAGATGTGAGTTTTTCCGATTTGCACAAATTGAAAGAATATACTGGCAATGTTTGACCCATAACTAAAGTGATTATGATTTAGTTTTATCGTCCATTTTGGTAACGGCGCCTCCATATAGGACCGATTTCGCTTATTGAGGGCATCGAAAATTGCTTGAAACTGAATGCAAAATTCCTCGCAAGATTTACTTCTCGTAAGTCATTTAACGTAAATAATTGGAAATGAAGAATTCACAGATTCAAATAAACGTCTTTATTTCATCATTTCTTGCACTTAAGCCAGAGAATGTTTATGATTCCCTAAAACTCCCAAACAAAAAATGGTTCTATACAATTCAGAAATCGATCCTAGTCCTTCATAGGTAAAATCATTACATTATATCTCTGGGAAGCGTACTGGTTCTGAAACTGGATCATGCTTGGGACAAATAATCTGTCCGATCAAACCCCCCCCTGGAATTTTCAAATGAAGATATTAATATTGATTCATGGTGATGGGTCTCAAGATTCGGACCGGCCAGGAACTTAACTTACTCTAATTACTTGCTTTTAATTTCATAGTCTATGACATTAAAATATAGCAAAAAAATAAAATATAAACAAACAATAATTTTCTTTCATCCGAGATCTTACCTTCACGAAAAGGTTGGTGTCTTTAACCTCCTCCGTTTTTTAATAAACACTTCGGGATTTTGGATCTTTGTGAGATTCTATTTGAGGATTCCGAGTTAATGTTTCTTATATATTGTAAAAGGTACTATATTGTTCTATCCACAATCAAAACTTATAAATTCTTCCCTCCATAGCCTTAAATTTGGAAGAACAATGTGCCGCATATATTCAGAGTAAGCCTTGCCGCTCTAGCCCACTGGTTATGTGGTTGACACTCAACACGACGTGTCGGAGCACCAAGGGCTTTACCTTCAGATTGTTTGGTACTAACAAGTGACAACAGCTGAAAATATAAGGAAATATGGTTTAAATTTTTTAAAATAAGATTTCGACTAAAAAATGTTAAAATTCAATAATTTCTAATCGAAATAATCGACATCTCTTTTTAATTGCAAAAATGCGATAACTTACTTTTACAAAATCGGTTACATTAAACACAAAATACGAAAAATTGTTTTTGCAACCTGAAAGGCAACGTCACTAATCGAACTTATGGTGAGGCTTAAAATCGACTAACCGGGGGTTATAAAGCGTTTAAATCGATTGTTTGGGATTTAACCGTATATTAGGCCCACTCCATGCCGAAATTGATATGCCTAAAAAAACCACACACCCAAAATATCCCTAATTCTACGTTAGACTTGTTAGATTTCTTGTGTTACGTAACGCGATTAATTCGCATATGAAAAATCCGATTCGATCTCGATTTTCAAAAACTTTAAAAAAAAGATTATTCGAATTGAACTTCCAAAAGTTCAAACTGAATGTTTGGTCATTTGAATCACTAACGCAAAGTAGAATTTTATCCAAATTAGAAATGTAACATCTTCTTAATCTGGCAATGTCGAAAAGCTCGATCAAAAAGCAAAAATCTATCTTTTGAATTTTTTGAAAATTTAAAATACGCGATTTCAATTTTCAGAAAGTACAAAATAAAAAAGTCATCTTTTTCGATATTTTGTAAACAAAAGGTCAAATAGTAGTGGCGGTTTCGACTCTTTATCCCTAGCCACGGTGATCGCGCCAATATACCGAATTATGCATATCCAAACCAAATCTTATAAATTTTGTCAAAATATTTTTCCTATAGAAAATTTGTCAAAATTCTTATTTCCATGGAAAATTTTTTCATTTTTTTCTGAGAGGAGATTTAGTCAACCGTTTATTCTTCATGAAAATTTTGACCACTTGTTTTTTTCTTGACGAAAATTGGTTACACATTTTATACCTATATTATCTTTGTTGTCACCCTATTTTATATATTAGTCAGTGTAAATTTTTGAAAAATTTTATTTCCTTGGAAAATTTTTACGAAATTTTAATTTCTAAGTGGAAATTTTTAAGCGAAAATTTTATCTTCTAAGGAATAATTGTGTCAAAATTCATTTCTATGGAAAAATCTTGTTAAATTTTCATTTCTATAAGAAATTTTGTCTAAAATTTTTTTATAATAAAATTTGATTTCCATAGAACTGTTTCAAAAATTTACTTCTACAGAAAATTACAAAATTTTATTACTAAATAAAAATTTTATTTTTATAGATATATTTTGTCAATAATTTTAATTCTATAGAAAATTTTATCAAATTATTTTCTATGGACAATTTTATCCAAAAGATTATTTCTATAACTTAGTCATAAATTCCATTTCTATAGTAAATTTTTTAAAAACACATTTTTGCTTAGCAAATTTTAACAAAAATTGTTTATTTCTATAAGAAAATTTTGTGAAAAATTTATTCATATAGAAATTTTGTAAAAACAATTTATTTCTAATTGAGATTTTGTCAAAAATGTATTTCTTATGATTTAAAAGTGGCAATATGAAAAGAGAATGTTTTGTTAACCAGAAGATTTATTCGGAAATCCCACTATCATAAACCTTTTTTTCGGAAGGTTGAAGTGTGGTTAATTGGTTTGTGAACTACCGGATTTGTTTCTGATAATTGGTTGATAGTTTTGCTTGCAAGTAAGAGGATGCTGATGAGAGAATGGGTAAATTCCGAAACGTGCCGTCCATCCAACCATCCTTGCAGTCTATACGGGCCTGTTGCCAAATAAATTTGACAAACATGTGTAGTACAAACCAACAATATAAACAAAACGAAAAAATTATCTAAAAAATTTATCAAATTTTATTTCTTGGAAAAGATTTGTAATGAAGATTTTATTCTGTAGAAAATTTTGTTAAAATTTTATTTCGGTAGAAAAATTTGTCAAAATTTTTATTCTAAAGAAAATTTGTCCCAAAACTTTAATTTATACGAGAAAAATTGTTAAAATTTTATTTATAGAATTTTGTAAATGTTATTTCTATCGAAACATTTTTGTTAAAATTTTATTTCTATAGGAATTTATCAAATTTTATTTCATAGAATTTTGTCACAACGTAACAATGGATGAATTCTATAATGAGACAGACTTTTTATGTGGAAATAAGTCCTGCAAAACTCGAAAAGAAAAATACAATCCGCGTGGTTATTTCAATGCCCTCCACATTTAAATCGACCCGATCGCACATAACATTAGGCCCTTTTTCCAGAGCGTCCCGGCTGCGGCTGTTTTTCAGAGTTTTCATCACGTCTAATGGAAGTCCATTCGGGCTTGAATTTAATAAAACCTTGCTGCTGTTGTTACGGACTGCGGTTCGTTTTTCGATGTCATCTCCATTTCAATGAATGAAAGCTATTGTCCAACTTCTTTACTTTGCATTCTTCAAACTTCTCCATTCGTGTGTTGTGGATTCAGACCTAAGTTATATCACAAAACACGAGCTTTGTAATTTGTGGAAATTGACGTATACCTACAATAAGTAAAATCCTACTTTCTCCGGTACATCTCAATACTTCGGATTGAATAATTTGTATTTGGCATCAATATCCATTCACAAAATTTGCAAAACTCTTAAATGACTTTTACGTGTTCGTTCAAAATGCATCATCAGTGTTGCCAGGTTTTTTTGAACCTTCCCCAAATATTACCAACAGTAGCCACTAGAGGTGTGCACGTGAGTAATAGTTTACTCACGCCTCCACAGCGCACCTCATAACTGAAAAATCATACTCACGCCGCACGATATTTTTGGTAGACTCACGCACACTCACGAGAAAGAAAATTTGTAGAAAATTTTCGTGAGTCAGACAATTTCGTGTCACGTGCACCCCTCTAGTATCCACACTGAAATGCGCTTTACAGATTATCGTTATTCCTGACCCGATGCGCTCCGGTCGAACATATACCATATATATGTGTCATATTATAAGTTCATTTCCGGACAAATGTCGTGTGTTTGTAAAGATTCTTCAGTGTCGACGTACGACTTGTCGGCGATGTGTTATCGATCCCATAAAAATCGCAGCAGTAATCGATTATGCCTTCGGACTTAACTTTAATACTGGCACAATATATGGGATATGTTCGATACGAGCACGTTCGTCCGGAATACTGATAATCTGTAAAGCGCAATTACAGTGTGAAACTAGAGGTGTCACTTTGGACGACGAAATTGTCGTGACTACACGAAAATTGTTCTACCAAATTTCTTCTCGTGCCCTGATTGTGTCGATGAGTCCTACCAAAAAATATACGTGCGATGACATGATTTTTTCATTATGAGTGGTGCGTGAGGTGAGTAAACTATTACGTCACGGTGCACACCTCTAGTCTGG
>PGFW01046028.1:0-20550 GCA_003123925.1 Haematobia irritans | reverse complement strand
TTCTACTGAGTGGAAATTTTTGGTCAAAAATATTTGTTTATTTCTGATTAGAATAATTGGTGGTAGCTCAAAACTTTATTTCTATGAAAATGTGTGGTTGCGGTGGTCTCGTGTAAACTTATTTTCTATAAGATAATTTTCTCATGAGGATAATTTTCGTTCGAATTTTCTCTTCATATGACAAATGTTTCTCAAAACTTTTATTTTTATTAGAAAATTTTGTCGTAAAGCTTATTTCTAAGAGAATTGGTTTGTGTCAAAATTTTTATTCTTATTTTAGAAAATTTGTCAAACTTATTTGCGTAGTAGAAAAATTTTGTTTCAAAATTTTCTATTTCTTGTTACGTAGAATATTTTTGTCAAAAGATTTATTTTCGTAGTTGTAAAGTTCTTTCTTCCAAAAGTTTTAATTTCTATTGAAGATTTTGTGTCAAAGTCTTGACATTGATTCTTTAGTATTAAAGAAATTTTTGGTCAAAGTTCTTAATTTCTTCTATAAACAATATTTGCTCAAAATTTATTTTTTTATAGAAAATATTGTCAAGATTTTTATTTCTTTTAGAAACTTAGTTCGAATTCGTCATTTCTTTAGAAAATTAGGTTTCAAAATTCGCACTTTCCGCTATATATATATAAAAATTCCGCTTTAAAAATTTTGTGTGTGTTATGAAGAAATTCTTGCGCGTTGGGTCAACATTGTGTGATTTCTGGTGCGTTTGTATAGAAAGCTGTGTTAATTTTCATGTTCTATAGATTATTTTATCAAAATGTGTTTCCTATAGAAAGATGCTTCTGTCAAAAATTTATTTTTGATAGAATATTTGTCAAAAATTTGCTATTTCTATTATCGGAAAATTTTGTTCAAATTTATTTCCTTTAGAAATATGTTGTCCAAAATGTTTTGTGTCTATTGAATTTTTATTAAAATTTCTAGTTTCTCACTCGAAAATTTTGTCCCAAATAATCTTATTTGTTATAGCAAATATTGTCAAAGATTCATATTGTCTAGGTTAGGAAATGTACGTTCAGAACGTTTCGATTTTCTATACGAAAATTTCTTGTCTAAAATTTTCTATTCTGCTTAGAAATTTTGTGCAAAATTTGTATTCATAGGAAAGATTTTAGGGTGTAAAAATTTTATTTCATAGTAGAAATTTTGGTTAATAATTTCTATTTCTTATAGGAAGAAATTTTGTTATAAAATTATCTTCTTAGAAAATTTGTGTAATATAATTTATTCTTATAGAAAATTTTATTACTCTAATAATTTTCATTTTAAAAGTGGCGTGAGAAGGCGTTCGAACGATTCAAAAACAACAAAGTATGAGGTTTGAATAAAACCAAGCATATAATGCAGGAAAGCAAATACGAGTTCTCGCTCGATGAAGTGAAGAGGGAACACGATCCGACGAATCTTAGACTCCATGGCGCAACTTCACTCAATCGCGATTGATCGTTGAAATTCGGGGCAAGATGGATAAACGTTAGAGAAATATGTTTGTACAAAGATTATTTCGGCAATAAGTCTACGGTGCTGTGGGTTCTGTCGTCCGACATCATAAACTCTTTTGTTTCGGGAAGGTTCAAGTGTTGTTTTACTTTGATTGTTGTGAACTAGCCGAGGAATTCTCCTTGCCTGTCTGTACAGTTGGAGTTGATAGTTTTGCCTGGCAAGTATGAGGTGATCTGCTGCGTTGATGAGAATGTGCAATTTGGCGAAAGCCGTTAACGTGACATACAACCATGTTGCCAGTCTAAGGGGCTTTGCCCAAATAAATTTGAGCGAAGACATTCTTTTTTTCCTCTGTTGGTGTAAGCTACTCTTTAGTAGGTGTATGCGTAGTTCAATCTCATATGGTTTTTTGAAGCTGAGATCAAATTACATACAAATTAAATTTGGTGTATTTCTATAAAATTTTGTGCCAAAATTTCTTATTTCTATAGAACATATCTTGTCAAAATTTTATTCTGTCCTATAGACAAACGTTCATTATTCTACGTAGAACGTTTTCTGCGAAAGACTTTCACTTTTGGGTTCCTAGTTATTCCTTTTTTCGTATATGTCAAAAAAAAATTCTCTATAAGAAAGCTAAAGTTTCGTACTTTCTCACGATCGCGATTAACCACTGTTTCTCATGCGATTGGATAAAAATCGTGTTTGAATAATAGAACATTTATTTATGGCATCTTTATCTTGCTAATGTTATTTTAATTTCTTTAACATCAGTTTTCAGTTCACCATACAAATTGCAGCATACTGTGCGGAACCTGAAATTCGCAACCATAAATCTCTCTTGCGCTGTTGTCGCGCTTGTGTGGATTCTATACATCGCCTCAAAATGTTAACTGTCAATTATGTTTTTATTCTACCCAATTTTTCTTCATTTCCACTAGTTTATTAGCAATTTTTTGTTGTGTCTTTTTGCTGGCGCAATCTTTCCCGATTCTCCTTTTTTTGATGTGAAATGAATGTGCAGTGGGTCAAGTTACGTTGGTGCTAGGCACTACCTCCACTATGAACTAATTATCAACAGCAGAAAGCATTGCGCGATATGGGTATATGTTTGATTGCAGCATCTTATACACATTGATTGTTTTTTAAGATTTGAAGTCGATTTTTTTTTATTTTTTATAGGTTGGCCCAGGAGCTTAGTAAGCATTACTTGGGCCAATATTCTTAAGCTAATGTCTGAGCCATAGAGGTCTTGCAGCACTGCCGGCCCGGTCTGTTTATGGCCTGGTGCGGTGCAATCTATAAGTGAGACAGGTAAACATTTATTATACCGACAAATCCAGTCAATTGGCTTTTGTCACATTTTGATTAGGGCGAGTGTGCCAAGCTATGTCGAGTTAGACCATCTTAAAAGTCAGATGAGTTTACGTATTTTCAGAACATCTCCTGAATAGCGTCGTAGACTTTTCAAATTCGTTGAAAATACGAAAATCGCACACATAAAATTTCCAAAATACTTGAAAAAGCTGTCAGGTCAACTCGGATTTTTTAAAATTTGAAAAAGCGAAAAACTTAAAGTAGCGAATTTGCCAAATTTTTGAAAGCTTGGGAGATGGTGTCGAAGCTTTCCAAGTCAATTTCTTCCAAACGGATAAAACTTGGAAAATCTAGATTTTTTTAAAGTTTCAAAAAGTTTAAACTTTTAAATTTTCGATTGTTTCCAACTTGTCGATAACGTGCATCAAGGTCTATAATTTGACTTCTCCAAGTTTGGAAGTCATGTCGGGACAGTCGCCCAATCGTTTTGTTCACAATTTTTTAAAAAAGTTTGAAAAAAACTCGCTGGAAATTGTATTTTTCCAAAAGTATTTCTCTCTTCCGAGTTTTTTTAATATGTCGAAACAGCTAAACTTCTCAAATTCTTTACAAAGTTAGCGCGATTTTGATAAATATCTTTCCTATAAAAATAAGAGTTTTCACAAAATTTCTGTACAGATAATAAAATTCTTGAACAAAATTTCTACAGAAATTAAATTTTAACACAATTTTCCACGTGAGCCACCGTTTGTTGCCAATGGTGTTAGGCATGTGCCGACTGGGTATATACCAATGGTCGTGGGTCGATTCCTGCTTCGAGCCGAACACAAAAAGTCTTTCAGGGGCGATTATCACCTCAGTAATGGCTGGTGACACTTTCTGAGGGTAATTCTAAAGCTTTCTTTCTAAGTTGAGTTTTCACATTGCAATGGTGTGGAACGTCCGTCGGACTTGGCTGATAAAAATAGGATTGCCTTGTCATTGAAGATCTTAAATGAATCGACCAGCACTTAGGTGAATCTGAAGAAGTTTCACCATATTGTTGATCACAATCTGGATCTGAATGGTCTAAGTGGAGCCTGTATCATCGGTGCTGCCAGTCTTTAACCTAACTTCCTAACCTAAGGCTAACCTAAGCACGATCGTAATTAGAACATAAAATTTTCTGACAAAAATTTTCTATAGATATCAAAATTTTGCCAACACGTTCTTTCCTATAGAAATAATTAATTTGACAAAGTTCTTAATATTTTAGAGATAACAATTTTACCAAAATTTTGTGGAATAATATTATATTTCTACAGACATAATTTTTGACAAGTTTTCTTATTTACGAAATAAAATTTTTGAAAAATTTCCTTTCTGTAACGAAATAAAATCTAGGGTGACAACATTTTCTCAAGATATAAAATTTTCGGAAAATTATCTATAGAAAATGAAATTTGCACACACATTTGTCCCGTGTAAATTTCCAGGATGTCTAACATTTCCGTGAAAACATTGGTTAGCCAAATGGGGGATTCAGTGTTGTTAAGCATGGGTGTTGTCCAACTAGTCTTGACAGATCCGTAGGTCAAAAAATTGCGGTAGCTTTTTTCACTGGTTGTTGGTAGTATTGGAAACTTATGTTTTGTAGATTTGCAAATTCATGCCAAAAATCTACTCCCAAATTTTCATATAAAATAAATGTTGATAAAAATTTTCATTAGAAATAAAAGTTCTCACAAAATGTCTATAGAAGTAAAACTTTCGACAAAATTCTATTATCAAAAATAACAATTTTGCACGAATTTTCTCGTATAGAAATCAAATATTGACAAAATTTTCGACAGAATAAATTTCGACAACATCTGTTCTAGTTTAGAATAAGGAATTTGAAAAAAATTAGGTGAGGAGAAATAAATAATTCAGTACAAAATTTGTCAATAGAAACAAAATTTTTTGACAAGGTTTTCTATAGAAACTAAATTTGGACAAAATTTTCCATAGAAATAAAATTCTAGACATAATTCTAATATAGATATAAAATTTTAACAAACATTTTGCGTATGGGAAATAAAAATTATATGACTAAATCTTTCGTAATAGAAATAAAACTTTGACAGAAACTTTGTATAGAAATCAAAATTTTGGACAAAATTTTCTAAAAGATGATAAGTTTTGAGCGAAAAGATTATCAATATAAAAAAATATTTGTTGAAATTTTCTATATAGGAAATAAAATGTTGTGAGACAATTTGTCTACAGAAATAAAAATGTGGACAACATTTCGTTCGTATATAACTAAATTTTGAACAATAAATGTCTATAGAAATACAAATGCTTGACAACATTTCTATAGAAATAAAATGTTATGACAAAATTTTCTTGTAAAAAAAAATGGACAAAATTTTCTATAGAAAATAAAATTCTGACGAAAACATAGATAATAAAATTTTGATCAAGAATATTCAAGAAAAATAATCACAATTATTTCTACAGAAAAAAAAAAATTGAACAAAATTATCTATAGAAATAAATTTTGCCCAAAAATTTCTTTTCTTTTTTTTTTTTTTTTGTTTTTTTTAGTTTTTTTTTTAGTATTAGAAATTAACATCTTCCAAAATTGTCTATAAAAAATAATATTTGACAAAATTTTCTAATAGAAAATAAAATTATTGACAAAATTTTCTTATAAAAAAAAAAGAAATGACAAAACATTTTCATAGAACTAAAATTTATGGCAAAAATTTTTTATAAAAAATAATATTTTGACAAATTTTCGTGTAGAATGAAATTATGACAAAATTTTCTGTAGGAAAAAATTTGCCGACTAATTTCTATACGGAAATAAACATTTTACATAATATTTCTATAGAGAAAAAATGTGAACAAAATTATCTATAGACAATAAAATCTTTGCCAAAACTTTGTATAGAAATAATATGTTGACAAAATTTCTGTAGAATTAAATTATTACAAATTTTCTGTAGACAAATTTTGGACAATATTTTTCATACAGAAATAAACAATTGACATAATATTCTTATAGAAATAAAATAATTTTTAACTAAATTTTCTATTTATAGAAATAAACTTTGGATAATTTTCTATTAGAAATAAAACTTTGACAAAACTTTTTCTATAGAAAATAAAATTTTGACGAAATTTTTTCTATAGAAATAAAATATTGGAGAACATTTTTATAGAAGAATAAAGATTGACAAAATTTCACAGAAATAATTGACAAAATTTTCTATAATAAATAAAATTTTGACAAAATTTTTGTTTAAGAAATAAAATTTGCTACAAAATCTGTTCAATAGAACATAAAATTTTTCGACAAAGTTTTCTATGGAAATAAAAATTATACAATTTTCTACAGAAATAAAAAATTTGAACAAAATTATCTATTTGATATAAAATTTTTGCCAAAAATTTTCTATAGAAGATAAAAATTGTGATAAATTTTCTAATAGAAATAAACTTTGGACAAAAACTTTGCTATAGAAATAAAATTTTTGACGAAATTTCTATAGACAAAATTTTCTATGATAATATTTTTTACAAAATTTTCTATAAAAATAAAATTTCTGACCAAACATTTTCCTATAGAAATAAAAATTTTACCGAAAATTTTTCAATAGAAATAACAATATTGAGAACATTTTTTATGAAATAGGAGTTTTGACAAAATTTTCGAGCAGAAATAAAATTTTGACAACAACTTTCCATAAGAAATAAAGATTTTGACAAAATTTTTATAGAAATAAAAATTTTTTGAAAAAATGTTTCAATCGAAAATAAAATTTTGACAACCAGTTTCATATAGAAATAAAATTTTTGATTACAATTTTCAACAGAAATAAAATTTGAAACAAAATTATCTATTGATTATAACAATTTTTTGCCAAATTTTCATATAGAAATTAAAAATTTTGCACTAGAATTTTCTATAGAAATAAAACTTTGAAACAAAACTTTTGTATAGAATAAACATGTTGACGCAAATTTTTCTATATAAATGTCACCTTTTGACAAAATTTTCTTTGATTTTAAAGTTTTTAACAAAAATTTGTATTAAAATAAATTTTGACAAATTTTCTATACGACATTAAATATTGAGACAATTTTTATAGAAATAAAGTATGTGACAAAATTTTCGAAACAAGAATTAAAATTTTGACACAAATTTCTATGACATAAAATGTTGACGAAATTTTTGTATAGAAAATAAAATTTGCTACAAAATTTTCAATAGAAAAGAAAATTTTGACAAAGTTTCTATAGAAATAAAATTGACAAAGATTTTCTATTAGATATTATGAATTTAGACTACTAATTGTAATATAGAACTCAAAATTTTGCAAAATATTCTAAACTAAAAATAAACATCTTTTGACTAAAATTTCTATAGTATATACAAACTTGACAAAAACTTTGTAAAGAAATAAAATTTTGACAAAATTTGTTAGGAAATCATTACAAAACTTGTTTAGAAAAAATTCAAAATTTTCATATAGAAAGTGCACCTTTGCACAAAAATTTTCTATGATATAATTTTTACAAAATTTCTCTATTAAATAGAATTTGACAAAATTTTCCTAAAAAATAATATGTATTAAAAAATTTTAATTTTAGAATTAAATTTTGACACAATTTTCTTTAAAATAACAATGTTGACAAAATTTCTCTATAGAAATAAAATTCTAGACAGAAATTTCTATAGAAATAAATTTTTTGATAAAATTTCTACGCAAATAAAATTTTGAGCCAAAATTTCTATAGAATTAAAATTTTGACCGAAAGATTTCTATAAATCGCAAAATGCTCTGACCTACGTTTTCTACTGAAAAAAACAGATTTTGACAAAGTTTCTATGAAATAACAATTTGACCACCAAATTTTCTTATTGGAAATAAAATGTTCGACAAAGATTTTCGATAGAAATAGCAAATCCTTCTGGCAAAATTTTCTATCAGCAAATAACAATTTCTGAACAAATTTTCGTATAGAAAATAAAACTTTGTAAAAACGGAAAATTTTCCTATTAGATAAATGCACGCTTTGACAAAATTGTTCTTAGAATAATTTCGAAATTTATGACATCTTACAAAAAATCTTGATTATATTTTTTAAGGCACTATGCAAAATTTTTAGATTTACAAAATTTATCTATGTAAATAAAATTTGACAAAATTTTCTATAAAATAAATTGACAAATTTCTATAGAAATAAAAAGTTGACAACATTTCTTATATACAAATAAATGTTACAAATTTTTGTATTAAATGAAAATTTCTAGACAAAGTTTTCTGAATAAAATTGAAAAATTTCTTATTGACAAAATGTTCATAGAAACATTCTATGACAAAATAAAATTTGACAAATTGTTTCTATAGAAATAACATTTTGACAAAATAAAATTGTTTTGTTTGATAAAATTTACGCCAAACCGTGGATGACATCCCTAATTGAGAGATACGAGAGCGTTGTAAAAACGCACAGGACTAGGCCAATTGACATTTGTGGGGTGAGAGATGCATTGGCAAAAATATGGAAAAAATTATACAAATGATAAAGTCATTTGTATGCAAGTTGTAAGTGCGTGTTGTAATGTAGCAATGCATTGGCAATGCACATTAGATGGGGTATTCATCTTTTTTTAATGTTATGCCTCAATCCCCTGTGAACTGAACCCCAAACTAAACTAAATGCCAACATACACCAGCGCCTCCACCACACAACGGTTGATGACAAAACAGATACTATGAGCTTCCTTGTTTGTTCAAGAGCAAAAGACAGTAAAAATTTTACAACTTGCTATAAACTAGACTGTAAAACTGTTATGATTTTTCAATTTTATTATCATTTGGCTTGGCAAAAGGACATCGTTTTCTCTACACAGCTGGTGCAATACTTCCGCTAGGAGACTGAGAGACTGAGTCTTAAACGGTTGCGCATGCGCAAAACCTATATTGCCTTTTTTGGATGATATTGTTTTTTTGGTTTGCATTGGCTTTTGCGTAAACACAATCCAATTAGTTAAAAGATTTGTATCTGCAGATGTGACATGTGACAAGTGTCACACGCAATTCGAAAGCCTCTTTCTTTCTACTTTGTTATCAATTGAAATCGATTTGAAATTAAATATTGTTTGACTTACTTATGTATACTTGCTTATACAGAGTGGAGTATGTAACTGGAGCCAAAGTGAAGCGCTTCCTGTTTGATGTGTTTGAAGGAGATTTTGTTTTTTTTTTATTATTAGCTAACAAGTATCTGGATTATTTTCGAAAAAGAAATTTGAAAATTTTAGTTAGACCTTGGGAACGTCATCGACCTATGTTTTTATAGCCTCCACCATAGATGGGGGGTATACTTAACTTCCGTCATTCCGATTGCAACAGCATTTAAGAACTGTCCGTCGTCGTCCGTCTGTTTGAAAGATCACGCTAAGCTTCCGAATGAAAACAAGCTATCGCTTCAACCTTGACACAAGTAGTTTGTAATTTATGTAGGTCGATTAATGGTATTGCCAATGGGCCATATCGGACCACATATTGAACGATTATAAGCCCCGATATAAAACCGACCCCCCAGATTTGAACTCCGGAGCCTCTTGAAGGAGCAAAATTCATTCGATCCGGATTGAAATTTGGTAGATGGTGTTAGCATCATGATACTTACAAAAGATGCCAAAAATTGGTCCATGATGCGGTCCGAATAATTATTATAAGGCCCCCATATAAACCGATCCAAGATTTGACCTCCGGAGGCCTGCTTGAAGGCGATACATATGCATCGCGACATTACGGCTTGAAATTTGGTACGTGGTGTTAGATATTGGTCTAACAACGATGCAAAAGTTTGGTCCATGATCGCGCCATAATTATATATAGCCGCCATATAAACCGATCGCCCAGATTTTACAATCGAAGCTCTTGAGGAGCAAATTTAATGCGATCGCGGTTGAACTTTGCGTACGCTGGTGTTTGGTTGTGTCTCCTAAAAACGATGCAAAAATTGGTCCATATCGTCCTAATATACTATAGCCGCCCATACTAACGCGATCGCCAGATTTGACCGTGTCGGAGGCTTCTTGGAGGAGGCGCAAAATTATTGCGATCCGGTTGAATTTGGTAGCGTGGTGTTTGGTAATGGTTGGTCTCTAACAACCATGGCAGAAATTGGTGTAAATCGGTCCATAATTATATTAGCCCCCTTATAAACCGATCCCCCGATTTGATCTCCGGAGCCTCTTGTAGGAGCAAAATTCATTCGAGCCAGTTAAATTTTGGCTATGTGGTGTAAGTATTTGGTCTCCTAACAACCATGCAAAAATTGTGTAAATTGGTCCATAATTATATATAGGCCCCATATAAACCGATCGCGCAAGATTTGACGCTCGGAGCCTAATTTGTAGGAGCAAAATTAGTTAAGCCAGTTGAATTTGAATACGTGGTGTTAGTATATGCCTCTAACTCCATGCACAAATTGGTCGCAAATCGGTCCCCATATATATATGTAGGCCCAATATAAACGCGATCCCCAGACTTTGACTTCCGAGCCTCTTGTAGGAGCAAAAATTCTTTCGAGGCCAGTTTGAAAATTTGGTAATGTGGTGTTAAGTATATGGTCTCTAATATCGCGTAGGCACAAATTGTGTAAATCAGTCGCCAGTAAAATATATAGCCCCATATTAACCGATCCCCAGATTTGAATCTTCGGAGCCTCTTGTAGGAGCAATAATTCATTCGAGGCCTAGTTGAAATTTGGTACGTGGTGTTAGTATTGGTATCTAAACACCATGTGCAAAAATTGGTGTAAATCGTCCCATAATATATAGCCGCCCATTATAACACCTATCCCCAGATTTGACATCCGGAGCCTCCTGAAGAAGAAAATTTCCAATCCGATTCGGTAAGAAATTTGGTACGGGTTGTGCAACGATACTGGCCGCTACTCAACCATGCCAAAAATTAGTAGCATATCGGTCCATTTAATTATTATATAGCCATCGCAAGTATTACCAACAGCCACAAGTAATTCGAATGTGGATGACAGTCCTTTAGTGAAGTTTCCATGTAATGCCATGGTGGACGGTACATAAGATCGGCCTGACCGCAACTTTACGGCCGTATGTATACTTTGTTTTTCTATGCGAAACTCAAAAAATTACACTAGAAAAAAAAAACAAGTATGATACGGGCGTAAGTTCGGCCAGGCCGAAATCTCTATGCTACCGCCCCACCATGGATTGCGGGGGGGTTTTTAACGAAAAAAACCCCTTCCCCCCCCCTAAAAGCGAAGACTGTCGATCCACAAATTTCAACTACTCGATGAAATTTGCTCCTCCAAGAGGCTCCAAACGCCAAATTCGGGATCGTTTATATGGGGGCTATAAATGATTATAGACTGATATGGACCCTTTTTGCTGGGTTTGTTTAAATATCAACTATACTACACTACGTAACCAAATTTCAACAAGATCGCGATTAATTTTTGCTTCTCCCAAAAGGCATCGCGGAGTCAATCTGGGCGATATGATTTATATGGGAGCTTATAATTATAAATTATGGAGCTGATAGGAACCAATTCCTGCATGGTTCTTTGGATACCATATACTAAAAATCACGTAACCAAAATTCAATCCGAATTGGGAAGAATTTTGCTCTTCCAAAGGTGGCTCCGGAGGTCAAATCTGGGATCGCCGGTTTATATGGGGTCCTATATACATTAATAGGAGCCGATATCGACCAATTTTTTGCATGGGTGTTTGAGGCCCATATATTAACATCACTTACCAATTTCAACTGAATCAGATGAATTTTGGTCTTCCAAGAGGCTCCGGTGGTCAAATCTGGTGATCGGTTTATATGGGGACTATATATAATTATGGACCGATGTGGACCAATTTTTGCATGGTAATTAGAGACCATATAATAACATCATGGACCAAATTTCAGCCGGATCGGATGAAATTTGTTTCTCTTAGAGGCTCTGCAAGCCAAATCGGGGGGAATCGGCTTATATGGGAGATATAATATAATTATGACCGATATGGACGCAAATTTGCAAGTCATTAGAGACCATATACTAACATAAATGTACCAAATTTCAGCCGGATCGGAATGAAAATTGTTTCTCTAGAGGCTTCTACAAGGCCAAATCGGGGAATCGTTTAATATGGGGGCTATAGATAATTATGGACCGCTGATTTCGACGCAATTTTTGGCATGTTGTTAGAGACCATATACCAAAACACATGTACCAAATTTTCAGCCGGATCGGGATGAAATTTGCGTCCTCTTAGAGGCTCGGCAAGCCAAATCGGGGGAATCGGTTTATATGGGCCACATATATACTTATCGGACCGATGCAAAACCAATTTTTTGCATGGTTGTTAGAGACCATATATCTAACAACATGTAGCAAAATTTCAGCGGATCGAATGAAATTTGGCTTCTCTTAGCGCATCGGCAAGCCAAATTTGGGGGTCCCGTTTATATGGGGGGGCTTATAACGTAAAAAGTGGGGCCGATATGGCCCATTTCAATACCATCCGACCTATTCAATACAACTAGCTTGTTGCCGAAGTTTCACGTACGATAGCTTTTTCGTTCGGAAGTTAGCGTGAATTTCAATAGACGGACGGACGGCACGGACATGCTCAGATCGACTCAGGAATTTCAGCCACGACCCAGAGGTAAATAATACTTTTAATGGGGTCTATAGAGGGCAAATATTTGATGTGTTAGCAAACGGAATGAAACAAAAGTTAATATACCGCCATCCTAATGGTGGAGGGGTGTAAAAACGAGACCGAGAAGGCATTCTATTCTCTATAGGTCGTGCGGCTAGTATTTATTATAGTAAAACTAATACTTTAGGAAAATTTCTAATTTTAATTAATAAATAGTGATTTTATTTTTGTCTGATATTTATGTTTTTAAAACATTTTGCCTGATATTATATTTTTTTGTTAAAACACATGAGAAATAAATTTCATGGTTCATTAATTTTAAATTTATTTGGAGTAATAAAATAATATTAAGGTAAGTATTTATTTTCAATTCAATAAATTTAATTAATTACCTCTGATATAGATGATTTGATAAACTGCAATTCTATTTAATATCAACTGAATTTATATGAATTAAATCGATTAAACAACAATTTTCATTTTATCTATTCTAGTTTCGTAAAAATAAAATTCTATTGATTTTTTTTTCGCTCGTCAAAGTGTGTTTTTACAGGTGTTCGTTTTGAAAGTTACCAAATTCAAAATTAATTATACTTCTAAGATTCTCGAGGGTTACCTTAATTGTTCATTCGATTTAGCAACATCGAATTAGCGTAAGACGCTTCACGTGAAAAAAATTTGATGGTCTACAATTTTTACCAAAGTTTTGCAGATTTCTTGAAGGCTACTGTATACAAATTATTTAATTGCAAAGTGCAATCGATTGCAATCAAAAGAAACATTGAAAAACGAAAGAAAAAAATAACAAAAACTGTGAATCAAAATTGGAACGTTTACATTCAAATTCTGAACATTGATGGGCTAATAGAACAATCAATACTCTGGTCGACTAATTATGCAAGCATTTGATGGCATTAAACAGAAGATGGACCGCAACTGAACAAATCATCGACGGAGCCATTATATTACGTCTGAATGTCGCAGCGACAGACAGCAAGGCTCTCAGTACGAAACCAACAAAAGAACTGAACAACAAACCAACAAACAAACATAAAACACGATAAAACATTTAAGATCATCTGGTAAAACCAAAAATTAAACTGTAACAGACAATAAATGTGAAGCTTCCCCTCTTCTTTAGCCTAAACAAAAAATAACGAAATCAGTCACACAATTCAAACAATTGAGTATGTGTGTGGTTGTGTGTTTGTTGTCCTTTATCTGGAATCGTTAAAAAATACGTTTAACATCCCTTGAAACATGATGAAGTTAAAAAACACACACATGAGACTTAACGATCTCAACGTAATATAAGCTAAGTAACGAATGTGTGCCGACTTTCGGAAGAGAGTCAGTGATAAAGAGGGCAAATGAAAAGAAAGTGCCTCGTGTTTCAGTGTCGTTAAACGTCCATTCACTCCAAATACAATCCACAAACGAACAAGAGTTTTTGCTTGTATATTTGGCTAGCCAAAGCAAAGCACAAGCAGAAACTGACAGTTTTTTGAGCGGCTTGGTTATGGGGTGATGGAAGTGCAGTAGCTAAAGATGAGCTTTATCTGAGTGTATGTGTGTGTGTTTTTTGTTGAGGTAGGATGCTTGGCCCTACAGCCAGGGTTGCCCAATTCAATTTTTTCCCGAAAATCGCCTATAAAGCAAACGCAGCTACCAAGAAAATGAGGTTTAGAGTTAATGTTTTAATTAATACCGTAGACCAAGGAAATAATTCGATACGATTTTTCACTATTGTGTCGCGTATCCGGGTTAAACATACACTGGAAAAAACATGTGAACCCACCATGACGAAAACTTGTTTTGAATTTTAGAAAATTCTCTGAATATTTTAACAGTATTACACATCACATAGGATATGACAAAAAATGAAGTAAATATTTTTCGAGCAAATTAATTTATTTTCACTCTGTTAAAGAAAAATTTTCATAGTTTGAAGGGAAAAAATTCGAAGTGGTCAAAATTGCAAAAATGTCTTTAGTAAGCATAGGAAGTTTCATGATAGGCACGCCAATTTGTTAGTAAATTTACAAATTTAAAGAATAATGAGCTATTTTTTGGCGATATACAAATTTTAGTAAAATCTTTATGCTTAATTTGTGTATAATTTGTTCCCGTGTTTTAGTTCATTTAACAATAAGTCGCGCAAAAAAATTTATTAGAGTAAAGCAAATTTTTCTCCAACCCATAATAATTCCACATGAATAAAATAAAGTTAAATTGGGCCTTTAGTGAATAGAGAGTTCACTTTTTTTTTTTTTGAGTATACACCCAGCAAAATAAAAATTGTAGGTTTTATTTTTAGAAAATTTTTAACTAAAACTGTGCTAATTACACATAATACAATAATAAGTTAATATTTGTGGTCAAATTGAAGAATATTTTTATTAAAAATACATACATTTTGTAAAGAATTATTTAATTATTTCGATGAACAATTCTGTCAGATATTTTATATCTATATCGAAAATTTACCAAAATTTTACTTCTATGAAAATTTTGTCAAAATTTTATTTCTATAGAAAATTTTGTCAAATGTTTTATTAGCTGAAAGAAAATTTTTAGCAAAATTTTAATTCTATAAAAAAATCATTGTGATAATTTTTATTTCATAGAAAATTTTGTAAAAATTTTATTTCTATAGAAAAGTTTTGTAAAAAGTTAAAATTTTTAAAAGAAAAGATGTTGTATATTTTATTTCTATAAAAATTTTGTGAAATTCTTATGTCTAATAAAAAATTTGTAAACATTTTTTCTATAGAAAATTTGTCATACCATTTTATTTTATAGAAAATTTTCTCAAAATTTTATTTTTATAGAAAATTTTGTCAACATTTTATTTCTATAGAATATTTTGTCATAATTTTATTTGCATAGAATATTTTGTCAAAATTTTATTTTTATAGACAATTTTGGCAAAAATTCTGTAATTCTATAGATAATTTTTGGTTAAAATTCTATTATCTATAGAAAATGTTGGCAAAATTTTTATTTCTGTAGAATAATTTTTGTTGCAAAATTTTTTTTTCTATAGAATAATTATGATCAAGATATTTATTTCTATAGGAAATTTTGTCAAATTTTTTCTTCAAGAAAATTTGTTCATAATTTCTATTTCCATAGAAATTTTGTCAAAACTTATAAAAAAATTTTATGAAAATGTTTTTTGCTGTAAGAAATTTTTTGTCCAAATTTTATTTCTTTAAATTAAGAATCTAGAATTAGAATTAGAATATTAGTCAAATATTTATTTCATAGGAAATTTTGTCAAAATTTTTTGCTACAGAAAATTTTTGTCATAAATTTTAATTTCCATAAGAAATTTTGTCAAACTTCATAAAAAAATTGTTATGAAAATGTTTTTCTGTAAGAAATTTTTGTCCAAATTTTATTTCTATAAAAATAATTTTGGTCAAATTTTTGTCATAATTTCTATTCTTCTGTATGAAAATTTTGTCAATATTTTATTTTTTATAAGACAATTTTTGGCAAAATTTTAAATATCTATAGATGATTTTGTTTAATTTTATTTCTATAGAAAATTTTGTCAAAAAATTTTATTTCTATAGATAATTTTTTTGGGGTTTTTCATAATTTATTTGCTATAGAAAATTTGGTCCAAATTTTATTTCTATAAAAAAATTTTCCTGACAATGTTCTTCTATAAAAATTTTTTGTCGGCAAATTTTATTTCTAATAGAAAATTTTTGTCAAAATTTTAGCTTCCATACAAAAATTTTATGACAATGTTTTTCTATAGAAAATTTTGGCAAAGTTTTATTTCTATAGAAATATTTTGTCAAAATTTTTATTTCTATAGAAGAATTTTGATCAAATTTTATTTCTATAGAACATTTTTGTCATAATTTTATTTCTATAGAAAATTTTGTCAAATTTTATTTTTATAGTTAAATTTTGGCAAAATTTTATTCTATAGAATGGATTTCGTTAAAATTTTATTTCTAAGAAAATTTTTGTCAAAATTTTATTTCCATATATTTTTATGACAATGCTTTTCTTAGAACATTTTGGCAAAATTTTATTTCTATAAAAAATTTTTTGGTAAAAAAAATTGTAAAAATGGGCTTCTATAATAAGTTTTTGATCCAAGATTTTATTTCTATAGAAATTTTGGCAAAATTTTATTTCTATATGATATTTTTGTTAATATTTTATTTTCTATAGAATATTTTTGTCATAATTTTATTTTCCTATAGAAAAATTTGTCAAACTTTTATTTTTATACGACAATTTTGGCAAAATCTTCATTACTATCAGATTAATTTTGTTAAAATTCTATTTCTATAGAAAATGTTGGCAAAATTTATTCTTATAGTTAAATTTTTGTTCAAGAAATTTTTTTTCTATAGAATATTTAGAATTTGTCATAAATCTTTATTTCCAAAAAAAATTTTATGACAATGTTTTTCTATAGAAAATTTTTAGCAAAATTTTATTTCTATAGAATATTTTGTCAATTTTTTTTTCTATAGAAAATTTTGTCAAATTTTTATTTTTATAGTTAATATTGGCAAAATTTTAATTTTATAGATGATTTCGTTAAAATTTTATTTCTATACAAAATTTTGGCAAAATTTTATTTCTGTGCAGATAATTTATTCAAAATTTATTACTATAGAAATATTTTGTCAAATTTTATTTCTATAGTAAATATTTGTCAAAATTTTATTTGTGTAGATATTTTGTAAACATTTTATTTCTATAGAACCTTTGTCAAAATTTTTAATTCGCATAAAAAAAATTGTGAAAAACTGTTTCTTCTAGTAGAATTTTGTCCAAATTTTATTTCACTATAGAAATTTTGGCAATTTTTTTTTTTTCTATAGATAATTTTGTTTAAATATTATATTCTATAGTAATATTATGTTAAAAATTTTATTTTCTATAGAAAATGTTTGCAAAACGCATTGTTTTATAGAAAACTTTGTCATAATTTTATTTCTATAGAAAATTTTGTGCAAAATTTTATTTTTATAGACAATTTTTGGCAAAATTTTTAAGTTCTATAGATGAATTTTGTTTTGTATTTTATTTCATGGAAAATTTGCAAATTTATTGTTCTATAGATAATTTGCTCAAATTTAATTTCTATAGAATTTTTGTCAAAAGTTTATTTCTAAGAAAATTTGTCAACATTTTTTTTGTCTATAGAATTTTTTTAAAAAAATAAAAATTGTCAAAATTGTATTTCTATAAAAAAATTTTGTGAAAATTTTATTTCTATAGAAAATTTTGTAAAAATTTTATTTCTATAAAAATTTCTAGAGAAAAGTTTGTAAAAATTCATTCTAAAAGAAAAACTTTTGTCACTTTTTTTTTCTAATGGAAACATAATTCAACAATTTTAATTTTCTATAAAAAATGTTGTAAAATGTCTTTCTATAGAAATTTTTGTCCAACATTTTATTTCCATAGAAAATTTGGCAAAATTTTATTTCTATAGTTAATTTTGTTAAAATTTGTCAAGATTATTTTCTATAGAAATTTTGTTTATCATATTATTTCTATAAACGAAAATTTTTGTCCAAAACTTTTTCTAGTAGAAATTTGTCAATTTTTCCTATAGGAAAAGTTTGTCAGGCAATTTTATCTACTGTAAAAAAATTTGTAAAAAATTTTAGTATAGCAAAAATTTAGTCAAAATTTGTTGAGAATTTTATTTCTAGTAGAAAATTTTGTGACAGTTTTATTTACTATAGAATTTTTTTGTCAAATTTTATTTCTATAGAAAAGTTAGTTCAGCGATTTTACATTTTTGGAGAAATCGCAACCGGTTTTGGAAAGTAAGTCCGGCGGTTCCAGAATATTTCAAACGTTCTGTACAGCATGCCACGTTAATGACCGGTCAGATTCAGTTCATTTTCGTCAGGCACACGGGATGTTAGTCCTTTGTGATGGCCTTCTCCTTGCTCCTATCAACAAAAATACATCTTGCAACAAGACAAACTCGCTTTCCTAATCAACAGTGGAAGTTAGTCTTCGGAAACCACGTTGGTGCTTAGCAATGAGAGGCACGACGCGAATTGGGACGTCAAGGGATAAGAATCCCATTTCACAGGCAGGATTTTTTCTGAGTCTGAGACTGCAAATTTACAAACGTGTGAAGTAGTGATTGTAACAGAATCAAAAATTAAATATTTCGTTTTTTTTTTTTTTAATTTACTACTTTCCGCCTTTTCGTTTTTTTTTTTTTTTTTGAAAAAAAGAGAAGTTTGGCAAACCCTAGAGAATAAAATGCAAGAGATTCGATCGCCTAATATCTTGATAATTGCCAGCAATGAATAATGTTAAATTAATCTCTAGTCGTATTGATGTTTCATATAAATAAATGAGAATATTGGCAACCCTAATAAATAAAAGCAAGATGATTCACTCACGCACCATGTGTTTGATGAGGCTGCCCCTAAAGATCCACACAGTTATCCACACAACCCAGGGAGACAGAAATGAGATGTTATGTATGTAAGTGTCGAATGCAGTCTTCTAGCTGTTTTCTTTTTGTTGTTATTGTTAAGAGTTTTAGCTGTTTAGTTTAGTCGTACTTACGGTATTTTGACTTTGTTTGGTTTCTGTTACCGTTGCTGTTATTGTTTTTTACGTGCGCGCCTTCTGCTGCTGCTGGCTACAACTACAGCTTGTTAACGTCACATTTGGCATTTTTCGAGTTTCGTGATATTTTGCGAGGCACTACCATGCCATCCATCCCCATTGAGTAGCGGTAGAGTTAAAACGGCGCAGCTTATAACAAGAAACTGATGGCACTACCATCCGACAGCAGAAACAATGAGTGTACAACATACGTTACAGCAGCATAAGAAGAGGACTATTGAAAAAGAATACGTGCGTGTGTGTGCCTTAGTGAGATTAGACAAACAAATCCTGTGAATAGAATCGTTGTCGTTATGCCAACCCTGCAAATAAAAGGTACGAATTTAAATAAATGAAGCCTTATTGTGTGGTATGATGTTTGGAAATTGAGATAAGAATGCCAAACAAATGGATATTAAATTTTGAGAAACAAAATATTAGCAAACAGATAAATTAAAACATGCTGTAAACATAATAAAAGACAAAAAAAAATTAAAACAAAACATTGCAACAGTGAATAGCAAAAATGTTTTCAGCAAGAAAGCAAACTTTAAGGATGACCTTATACTTTAGAAAACAAAAGAAAATGAAAATATCATGGTTTCTTAAAATAAACTTCTCTTCTGTTATCCTGGTATTTTGTGTTGTGGAAACGATTTTCCAATACTAAATTAAAAAAATTGGAAAATATCAATTTCATGAGTCGTTTTTTATATTGTGTTCTCTCTATATATCCCAAGTAGGTTTTAAGTGGTTCTTTATGTCGTTGGCATGGGTATGGCCGGCCAGAGCCACCACGTTGATAGTTTATTCAGCCACGCACAAGCAGTTTATTGCTTCACCCAGTGTTGGCAAGTGGCGGTTTTGGTGCTCCAGCACCCGTTCTATGGACCACCTCAAAAGCGCCTGTGATACATAAACATGTCTATGTCCATGTTCCACCACGCAGAGCCAGAGTATCAAGCACGCAAGGTAAGTTTTTAGATAAAGTGTGAAAATTCTGGAGCCTTTTATGGTTTAATTGCTTCCTAAAAAAATAAATAGGCAAAAGCCTCAGACCTTTTGGCTTTTTGATAAATATGGTCGAATTCTTAGCAGTTTTGTAGATTTTTTAAAAATATTGCGCTTTAACTCAATATAGATTATGATATCCATTGTTGACCATATCAGTTCAAAGAAAAATCTCAGGATGACTGTGGACTTTTTCCGTTTGCAATATTGTTAACATTTTTGGAAGATTTATCGAATTTAGTTTTTTGGATGTGAATTAATTAGATCTGTAAAATTTTAGCGAAATGATTTTCCTATTTTTTTTGGCATTGCATTCTAACTGCTTGAGTCTGAAATATTTCTGGTGGTGCAAAATGAACGCAGAAGCAATGAATTTACATGGGGCTTGTATAGGACGGAAGTTCTCACATTTCAACGCCCTTGCACTGAATTTGCATCGCTTTTTAGGTGTGATGCGAATTCA
>PGFW01046018.1:33443-50136 GCA_003123925.1 Haematobia irritans | reverse complement strand
CGAAACTGGAATTACACTAGGTTGATTCTTTTTCAAAACACATTTCATGAGCGTTTTACAATTTTTAATGAAATTAAAACTGATTTTAGAACAATTTATGGTAATTTAGCATATCAGAGTATCATAAGATGTCTACAAGTCGGGGTGGGAACACGGTTGCCACAGTTGGTAGAATTTTACCAAAAATGGTAGATTTTTTACTGTTTGGTAGAAGAATTCTATAAAAATAAAATGTTGACAACATTTTCTATAAAAATAAAATTTTGACAAAATTTCCAATAAAAATAAAATTTTCTATAAAAATTAAATTTTGACAAAATTTTCTATAAAAATTAAATTTTGACAAATTTTTTTCTAAAAATTAAATTTTGACAAAATTTTCTATAAAAATTACATATTGACAAAAATTTCTTAGAAATAAAATTTTGACCAAATTTCCAATAAAAATAAAATTTTCTATAGGAATAAAATTTTGACAACATTTTCTATAGAAATAAAATTTTGGCAAAATTTTATTTTATAAAAAATTTCTATAGAAATAAAATTTGGACCAAATTTTCTACAAAAAATAAAATTTTGACAAAATTTCCAATAAAAATAAAATTTGTACAAAATTTTCTATAGGAATAAAATTTGGCATTTTCTATAGAAATAAAATTTTGGCAAAATCTTTTATAAAATAAAATTCTGACAAAATTCTCAATAAAAATAAAATGTTGACAAAATTTTCTATAAAAATGAATTTTGACAAAATATTCTCTATAAAAATAAAATTCTGACTTAATTTTCTATAGAAATAAAATTTTGACTTAATTTTTTATAAAAATAAAATGTTCTATAAAAATAAAACATTTACAAAATTTTTCATAAAAATAAAATTTTGACAAAATTTTCTATAAAAAAATGTTTCGCAAAATGTTCTAATAAAATAAAAAAAAAATTAAAATAAAATAAAAAAATTCTATAGAAAACAATTTATACAAATTGTTCTATAAAATAAAATTTTGACAAAATGCCTATAAAAATAAAATTTTGACAAAATTTTCTATAATAATAAAATTTTGACAAAATGTTGTATTAAAATAAAATTTTGACAAAATTTTCTATATAAAATTTTGACAAAATTTTCTATAAAAATAAAATTTTGACAAAATTTCCAATAAAAATAAAGTTTTTACAAAATTTTCTACAAAAATAAAATTTTGACAAAATTTCCAATAAAAATAAAATTTTGACAAAATTTCCAATAAAAATAAAACTTTTACAAAATTTTCTATAGGAATAAAATGTTTACATATTCTATAGATATAAAATTTTGGCAAAATATTTTATAAAATAAAATTTTGACAAAATTCTCAATAAAAATAAAATTTTGACAAAATTTTCTATAAAAATGAATTTTGACAAAATTTTCTATAAAAATCAAATTTTGACAAAATTTTCTATAAAAATAAAATTCTGACTTAATTTTCTATAGAAATAAAATTTGGACAAAATTTTTTATAAAAATAAAATGTTCTATAAAAATAAAACATCTACAAAATTTTTTACAAAAATAAAATTTTGACAAAATTGTCTATAAAAAATGTTTCGCAAAATTTTCTATAAATATAAAATTTTCGCAAAATTTTCTAATAAAAATAAAAATTGGATAAAAATTTCTATAGAATAAAATTATACAAATTTTCTATAAAATAAAATTTTGACGAAAATTTGCTATAAAAATAAAATTTTGACAAAATTTTCTATGATAATAAAATTTTGACAAAATGTTGTATAAAAATAAAATTTTGACAAAATTTTCTATAAAATAAAATTGTGACAAATTTTCTAAAAAAAAAAATATATAAAAAATAAAAAAAAATAAAATAAAAATTTTGACAAAATTTTCAATAAAATAAAATTGTGACAAATTTTCTATAAAAATACAATATTGACAAAATTTTCTATAAAAATAAATTTTTTCAATAAAAATAAAATTGCGAGAAATTTACTATAAAATAAAATTTTGTCAAAAAAATACAATTTTGACAAAATTTTCTATAAATTTATTCTATAAAAATAAAATTGTGATAAAATTTTCTATAAATATAAAATTTTGACAAAATTTTTTATAGAAATAAAATTTTGACAAATTTTTCTATAGAAATAAAATTTTAACAAATTTTTCTATAAAAATAAAATTTTAAACAACATTTTATATTGAAATAAAATTTTGACATATTTTTCTATAAATAAAATTTTGACATATTTTTCTATAAATAAAATTTTGACAAAATTTTCTATAAAAATGAATTTTGACAAAATTTTCTATAAAAATAAAATTTTGACAAAATTTTCTATAAAAATAAAATTTTGACAAAATTTTCTATAGAAATAAAATTTTGACAAAATATCTATAAAAAAAAATTATTTTGAGCAAATTTTCTATAGAAATAAAATGTTGACAAAATTGTCTATAAAAATAAAGTTTTGAAAAAATTTTCTATTGTTTGTTTCGTAGCTTTTTGGAAAAATTTGCTCCATATTTTGGTAGATTTTTTTGTGCTCGAGTGGCAGTCGTGGTTGGGAAGCTGTGAGCTAGACTATACAAAAAATTAATAAATAACCAAATTAAAAACATTTCCCAATTATTTGCAGACATTCGATTCCACCCAACCCACGTACACATGGACCGTAGAATATCCTAAAAATAAAACAAAATATGGAAAATATAAGGTGAAAGTAATTGTACAGGAGGATTATTTGTTGTGGATTACCATAGCCACCCGTTACGACATGGATTGAAATTACAGACACTCTTGGTGGTACTATGCAACTCATACAAGATGGTACGCAAAGGCCTAAGGAATATGTTTTCCACCAAGGCTATTGTTAATCATTACCATTGGATTGCCGGCAGAGGCAGATGGCCTATCTAATTGAGAAATGCAACATATATACAGACATATTGGTTCCAAACTGTACATATCTTGGTGTATCAAATGGCTCAATTATCAGGCTCTGTATAAGGAACGCGGAAAGCAAACATATGATATTGGAGGCATTAGTGGTGGTTTCCTTTGAGAAACTTCCAGATCCTGTGACAACAACTACTACGACGACAACAACAACCACGACGACCACAACTACCACTACAACTACAACAACTACTACAACACCAAAACCTACCACCACAACCACTTCAACCTCTAGTAGTACGACAACAACAACTACTCCAAAACCTCCGCCCAAAAAATCCAAACGTGACACTTCCGCTGAAAACACTAAGGAAATTGCCCAAATGGCCCATGCAAATGCTGCGCTATTGGGTTTAAATCTTACAGCCGCTTTACAAACTCAAAATAAAAATCATAATCCTCTCAATGTTTCGGCGGCCCTTATTAATCCTAAATTAGATCGAAATCCCACCGAAGGGGTCCAACATTATAATCTCTTACCAAGAGCATATGATAATGGCAATGAGCCACCATTCAATTGCGTTAATAAATCCATAGTCGTAAGAGATCCTATGAAAATCTATGGTTATTATCACCGACAAATTGTCTCAAAATGTAAGATATTGAAAAGAAGAACCCCTTGAAATATTCAATTATTTGTATCGTTTTTTTTTTTAAATTTCAGCTCCTATTAGTAATTTCACAGTGAGTGGTAAAAATTGGCTACAACATGGTGATCTCTTGAATTTGGATATTAAATGCAAAGGTTCTTCTAAAATAGAATATTGTGTTTTAATATTTGATGGTAAGTTTGGTTTAATTAGTTTCTTGTAGCAAATATTTACAAGTATTTTGTTCTTTTCTTTTTTTAGCTCCCTATAATGCCACAGGCAATGAAACATGTAATTTTTACTATGCCATCGATAGTTGCGAATTCAAATATAATCGCTACTATGGAGAAAGTAAAACATTTTTATTCTTCATACGTAATGATGTTTCTGAGACCGTTAATCAAGTTACCATAAACATCTATGAAGGTAAGTGAAGCACTACTGGCTATAGGCTTTTAAAGGTGTATATACTTGAAAGTCCCTTATAAAAAGAAATTGGACTCGAAGTTATGATCAGAATTTTGCGTCAAGGAAGAAGACAGAGTTTATACTTTGTTTTTGTAATCAAGGTTTAGGTGCGGGATTTAATAATTTTGCTTATATTCTACGATTATTGGAAAGTCGTTTTTTGACGTTTCGACTTTCGGCGTTTTGATGAATTTTCAGCATAAAAAGAGCCAATATCATTCCTATTTCAATTCAAATTCGAGTTTTCGACTTTTTCGGTTAAAGTTCGTTTAGTCCATTTTGGTTACTATAAAAAGCTGCGATGTTGTTATTATATCGATTTCGAAGACTACAAAATTCGACTCGGACTTTGAATTCGAATTTTGTATCCCTAATTCAAGGTATCATGGTGCTCTTGCACCAGTAGTCTTTTGTGAATACCACAAATTTCTAGACATAAAATTTAAAATCGGCTTAAAATTTTAAATAAAGAATGCATTAAAAGAAAAATATTTAAAAAACATTTGGAAATTTTTAAATCTAAACCATTTATATGAAATGTTGTTGCGATATTGTATTTATGATTTATCGGGCGGTACATATGGTATTGAAGGTATAGGTAACTTTTATTTCTCACATGTTAAGCTACAGTAGCTACTTTACAGGATATGGACTAGGCCTCACAATGAAATTAAATTTAATTGAAAATCGGAATGAAAATTTGGTCCTCATTATAAAAGATATGTCTTAATCGAACCGATTTTAACCAATTTTTTTATAATTCCAAATACCATCAATCTTATTCTTTGTGCAAAATTTGAATCACATCAAGGTGAAACTATGGCCTATGGGGCCAATTAAATTTATACACAGAAAAAAATATCACCAAAAATATTTCAAATTAAAAAGTTGATTGAAGTTGAAAATTTTTTCAACTAATAAATTAATTGATACTATAGACTTTTTAATCAAGATAGAAACATTAAGTTAATTATTTATTTTTTTTATTTCAATGATTGAAAATTTAAAAATGTTTAATTAAAAAATTTATTTATACAGTTAGCTTTTTAACCAAACTCCGAAGACTAATGTTATGGCCCCACTGGGCAAATATTTGACAGAAATCGAAAAAGAATCCGTCGCCACAGCCGAACCAGAAAACATATTTAGTTCATATTGGATACATAACATCATGGTAGGATTATTTTCCCGAAACCGTATCCAGAAAATGGTTCTGGAAATATGTTTGACACTCATTTTTGTCAAATATTTGCCTAGTGTGACCATAGACTAAGTCTTAAAAAGAAGCGATGGATTTTTTTTTAATTTTTGACTAAACATTTATTTCAAAAAGTCAGTTTTTTTCATTTTTTTAATTAAACTAAAAACACCAAGTCAATTAAGAATGTAATTAAAAATAGTTACGTTTTTAATGAAAAAATTAATAGAGTTTTGCAATCAACATCAATTAAATTTTTAATTGAATCAATTAATAAATTAATTAACATTTGCTGATGAAATCAATTAATTTTTTAATCAAGTATTTTTTAATGTCCAATTAAAAAACTGTGATTGATACTGTCATTTTCGTGATTGAAGACATTTCAATTAAAAAATTAGTTGAATCAATTACTTTCGTGATTGAATCATTTTTTTTTTTTTTGTTTCGGTGGCAGATATAAATGGGATCTATATAAAAATTTGAACTGACTTAGATAGAATGTTATTCTCTCTCCTCTATCTCTTCAAAATTGTACTTAAGCCGGAGTACTATTTTGGCCTCTGTGGGCATAAGAATGTATAATCAGCCGAAAGAATATATATGTGAGTTATATCTGCAATTCGGATCCGATTTCAATCAAATTTGTCAGCACTTGACGGCCATATCATATGTACTCCTTTGTACAAAATTTCAAGCAAGTCAATATAATACTCTGGCCTCTGGGACCACATAAATGAATATCGCACGAAAGATATATATGAGAGCTATATCTAAATTTGACCCGACTTGGCTGATATTTTGACAAGTTTTACGAGACTCACAAAATATTCGGATGTACGCGATTTGATGAAGATCGATAAAAATAGATTTTGTTGTGTCAATTATGACCAGATCGCGGATAAAATATAAATATCAGCTATATTTTAATCTGAACGATCAGATTTAAACTGCGAGCTGTACTTTGCACCCAAATATACATGGGGATGGACATCGCTAAATCAACTCATAATTTAATTCCAGGACGATGTACAAACTTATTATACCCTGTACCACAGTAGTGGTGAAGGGTATACAAATTTATTAATGGGCCTTTAATTATTTTTTTTTTATTTTTTGATCGACTAAAAGTCAAAATTGGCTAGTCGAACCTTAATGATAAAAATTCGAAAATGATTTAAAGAAAAATGTAATGGAGCTCTTTTTATGCTGAAAATTCATAAAAAATAGATTGTCGCCAAATAAATTAGTTTTAAAAAAGAACAGCTTTTTGGGGCATTTGGATCACACATTTATAAGGAGCTATACCCAAATTCTCAACCTATCATGGAACCTATATGGCATATAGTTAAGAAATCGCAAAAGAGGGACTACATTGTTGTTGTAGAGCATGGCCGAGGAATTCGAAAATTATTATTCAAAATTTTTATTTCTGTAGAACCATTTTTGTCAAAATTTTATTTTCTATAAAAATGTTGTCAAAATTTTATTTCTATACGAAAATTTTGGTCAAAATTTATTTCTATAGAAAATTTTTGTCAAAATTTTATTTTCTATAGAAAATTTTTGTCAAAATTTTATTTCTATAAAAATTTTGTCAAATTTTATTTTTTTTCTATTAGGGAAATTTGTCAAATTTTATTTCCCTATAGAAAATTTTGTCAAATTTTATTTCTTAAAAAATTTGTCAAAATTTTATCTCTATAAAATTTTGTCACATTTTATTTCTATTAGAAAATTTTGTCAAAATTTTTCTATAAGAAAATTTTGTCAAATTTTTATTTGCTTATGTAGAAAATTTTTGCCAAAATTTTATTTCTATAGGAAAATTTTGTTCAAAAATTTTATTTCTATAGAAAATTTTGTCAAAATTTTATTTCTTATAGAAAATTTTGTCAAACATTTTATTTCTATAGAAAATTTTTCAAAATTTTATTTCTATAAAATTTTTGCAAAATTTTATTTCTACTAGAAAATTTGTCAAATTTATTTCTATAGAAAATTTTGCTTTCAAATTTTTTTTTCTATAGAAAAATTTTTGTCAAAAATTTTATTTCTCTAGAAAATTTTTGTCAAATTTTATTTCTATAGAAAATTTTTGTCCAAAATTTTATTTCTATAGAAAATTTGTCACATTTTATTTTTATAGAAAATTTGTCAAAATTTTTATTTCTAGAGAAAATTTTTGTCAAAATTTTATTTCTAGAGAAAATTTTGCACAAAATTATTTCTATAGAAAATTTTGCCTATAAAATTTTAACTTCTATAGAAATTTTGCCTAAAATTTTACTTCTATAGAAAAATTTTGTCAAATTTTATTTTCTATAGAAAATTTTTGTCAAATTTTATTTCTATAGAAAATTTTGTCAAATTTATTTTCTATAGAAATTGTTCAATTTATTTCTATTAGAAAAATTTTGTCAAAATTTTATATTTCTATAGAAAATTTTTGTCAACAATTTATTTCTATAAGGAAAATTTGCAAAATTTTATTTCTATAGAAAGTTTTGCAAAATTTTATTTCTATAGACATTTTTGGCAAAATTTTATTTCTATAAGAAATTTTTGTCAAAATTTTATTTCTATAGAAAATTTTGTCAAAAATTTTTTCTATAAAAAATTTTGTCAAAATTTTATTTCTATAAAAAAATTTGTCAAAATTTTATTTCTATAGAAAACTTGTTCAAAATTTATTTCTATAGAAAACTTTTTGTCAAAAATTTTATTTGATAGAAATTTTGCCAGAATTTGATTTCTATAGAAATTTTTGTGCAAATTTTATTTCTGTAGAAAATTTTGTTAAAATTTTATTTCTATAGAAAATATTAAAAAAAAAAAACATGGGAAAAAAATCATCCCCATATGTTCTGGATTTTCCTTCACATCGATTTCACCTTTTCCATTGATTTTTTCCCAAAAAATATTGGTTTTTCTTGGTTTCCCGTGAAAAAAAATCGAATTCGTCTGCCGAATATTTAAAATTTGCAAACTTCAATATGGTTTGCAGTTAATGATTAAATCAGTAACCAAAAAGTTGTTACCATCTTTTTCGCAAGTTTTTTTGAAAAAAAAAAAAATAGCAAAATTGCTTGCTTGTTGGCGTTGTTTGTTTCTACTGTAAAATGTAAGCATAATTCGTATTCACGCAAAAGTCTGTTGATATTTAACAAGAAATCAAACATAATATTTTTCCAATTACAAAAGTTTCAATGCACTTTCTCAAAATCTGGCAAACATGTCATGTTTTCGAACAACCCCCAATTCTTTAGCAAACAAGTGAAGGGAAATCTTGCGTCAATGTGTTGATATATTTTTTAATTCGTTGGTTTTATCAAATTTACTGAATTTTTGAATACTAAAAAGTCTGTTAAATGGTCTTTTTACAAATATAATTTAAGACTTGCCAAAAACGGTTGCGGAAAAAAATGTTTTGTTTCTTATATCTTTGTTCAATAAAATATGCTAATATTGCTGTAAAATCTCCAAACTTATTTATTACAAATTTTTGGGAAAATATTTGGGCTTCAGTCGATTATTTGATTCTTTTTTTTTTGCCGAACAATCGGTTCGGCCAAAAAATCCGCTTCGGTCGGACGGTTAGTGCTAGGAAGATCGCAAAATAAATCAATGTTTAACGTCTTTGTGCAAAACACGTGTGGTTTTTGAGTATTTTATATATAAGGAGCGGTTACTTTATGTGTATATTTATTTATAAAATAAAGTATTTCGCTATAATATTTATTTTATATTATAATATTTATCTTACTATTACAGCCCAAAAAGCAATCTCAACTTTCTGTCGGTGTAGTAGTACCCGTTTTCATTTTACTTAATTGCCCATAATACTGGTCGTATTTTGTGTTTCAATATTATTTTGCAAAGTCGTATCGGTTATGTATACATATTTATTTTGATTAATCAAAGTATCCTTTACTATGAATTTTTTTTTTTTTTACAATTTTATTAACCATAGCTTTAATGTGGGAAGTGGCCGATTTTAATTTCGGCGCGAAAACTCATCTGTCGATACTGGAATATAAGGACATTCAACACGTTTAATTGAAAGTATAACGTGATGCTTGCCGCGAAGACGACAAGTTCACAAATTCCCAACATTCTGATTTAGCGTCCGGAACCAGCATAGTCCTGGTGTGGGTATGATAGTAATTACGTTATAATTCTATGAATCTCGAAAGATGGCAAATAAAGCCAAAAGAACATATTCACTTACATTGAATTGAATTGTGTGTAGCAAGAAAAAATAAAAAAAAGAAGAAAAAAAACAAAATTTCATATATTTATATAACTATTATAAAGAAACGAACTAAGTTATTATATAATAAGCGAAAAAAAGTATATATATATGTATACACTTTCCATATTTTATCATATATAGTAAACATTTTTTTTTCGTTTTTGTTATTTTTGATTTATTATTATCATTTTTATTATGGGAGGTTCTATTAAAACCGAAACGCAATAATTTTTTGGTTTTGTCTGAGATATAAAAAATACCCCAATTTCAAAGGGAGAAACAAATATTCGTTTCGGTTTTAAAGAAACCCCTATTAATCTATTATTTATTATTATTATTATTATTTTTTGTAAAATGTATGTATTTATTTTTTCGTGTGAGTTTTTGTTTTATATATATGTCTTGCCCACTTCATTTCAATTTCTTTACTTTATCATTCTTTATTTTTTGTTTTTCATTTGGTTACTTATTTTTTGCAATTTTCATTTTCTTAACATGTGATATGGAAATAGAAAATTCTCTGTTTCTCTGTGATATTGTGGGAAGATAATTTTTTCTGAAAATTCTGGATATTATAATATGTGTATAAGATTATTTATTGCCAACAAGTTATCAATGGTTGTTCTAAAGAAAAATAAAACCAAGTTGAATTGCAAAACATTTTTCAAAATATTGCTACTAAAGAAAAACCAAGGGAGAATTTTTATTTATCCACTTTACTTTTCTCGCACATTGATTAAATTCATAATCACACAATTAATACATTTGGAGGAATTCGAATTAACTGCACATAAATATTTTTTACAGTATTACGTACATACGCAAATAATTTGGATCTTGCTTTGATTCCAAACACAAAAATTAATTTTCAATTTTTCAATCTAATAATTTAATTAATCATTTTAATGTTTTGTTTCATCTCATTCTTGTTCGATCTCTACAATTAAAAAAGTTCATTTACGAATATTATTAATATATTTTATTAAACCATTATGAATTTCCAAGAAAATTTTTCTACAAAAACTTTTAAACAATTTTAACCTTGTACGACAAAGCGTTTCCTTTATATGTTTTATTACTTTCCGTTCCACAATAAGATCTAATTTCATAAACATACTTCCAATTGTAAAAAACAAATATTAGATCTTTGCAGTAAGCAGAAATTACGAGATTTGAATATTCCTCAGACACAAACTAAAAACTCTCATATTGACGAAAAAGGGACTTTTTTCATATCCCGTGGTACAAATTGGTGGATCTTAATCAGATATGATTAGATCACAAAAAATTGCGCCTTTAGATATAATCAAGATATACCCCACAAATTGATGAGAGTAGAATTAGATTAAAAAGTATATAATTCCATATATGACCACATCTAATATCAGATCCAATTATATTATAGGCGAGTAGATATAATTATTTATCTAAGACATTTAGATCTAGGCCAATATTGAGATCTTATCAGATCTATTCTCCATAGTAATTAGATATGATTGATTCTTACCATTTTTCGGATCTTACTTACATATCTAATTGCTATTCAAATTAGATCTCTAAATTTTTTACTCGTGATCTAAAAACAAAATTTCCTTATTACAAAAAAAAAAATAAAAAGGTTTCTGCTTGGGGCTTTTTATATTAACACAAAAAAAAAAAACACGAAATTTTCCAATTAAAGTCTTTAACTGAGGTATTAAAAATATTCATTTAACAAATTTTAATTGATTTCAAAATAAATTTTAATTGAAACTAAAATCACATCACAAAATATTAATAGTATAAATAATTTTTAATTGATTCAATGTAATTTTTTAATTGCCTTTCTTCAATTGATTTACTCAGCATATTCGTGTGAATTGAAGACATTTCAATTACAACCATTTAATTGGATCATTAATTTCCGTGATTGAGACAAAATATTTTGGTTTGTGTACCCGTTGTGAATAAATAATTTTAAACAAAAAATTAAATTATTTAATTAAGTTTTTAATTAAAAACAAAAATTTAATCAATTAACTTATTTTAATTTAGAGTGCAACTAAGAAGGATCGATCAGCTATAGAGTATTTCAGTATTAAGGAAGGAATCTATTGCTAATGGAGCTCTAACAATTATGGAATTATATACAATCTACTACCGAAATAACAGTATTTTCTCATCTTCCAACTGTATTTTAAATATTATTTCAATTTTATCTATTTGTTACTTTCTTTAATAAACAAAGTCCTTGTTGTTTTTATATTGACCAATTTTTTTCCTTAATCAAATCCCTTTCTGTCTAATACAAGCCTCTCTGCTCTCTTCATTGTTTGGCCAAAAACATTTACTAATACCTAAATTTGTTTAAAAGAATATATCTATCTATTGGAATGAACAATATAGAAAAAAAAGAATCTAACTTAAAAAGCAAATTATACAATATTGATAATTATTTTAAAAAGAAAACTCCCAATTTGAAAACAAAAAAAAAAACAAAAACAAGTTTGATTAAAGAAAAAGAACGATAAATTATTGTATAATCTCGAGACATCAATTATATCATAATTATATATATATGTAAAACAAGCAAAAAAAAATCTATAAAAAAAGACTGCTGTTCTTTGTTCTAAAAAAGAAAAACAATGCGATAACCACATGAAGAAGCTTATCTAGAAAAAAAAAAACAAAAAATACAACAGCAACACACAAACAACAAAACACATATCTCGAAGTTTTACCAAACAATTATATAAAAATAAAAAACACCCAAAGAAACGAACTCCCATTCATCATTCATAAACTAAAAAGCATTTTTCAGTTTTCATCTAGCCTCCATATTCTATACGATTTGAATTCTTATCAGCCACACAAAATGTCTCCATGATATACCAACAATAATATATTAATTTTATTTCCTTCCCCACAAATATTTTGGTTAACAATCCATAACTTCACATTACAATATTAGTTGAATTTAGCTTCTTAACACAAACTAACGACGCATTGTCTACAAAGGATGGAAAGGCGGATTATAAATACATAAATACATATATTATATTTGTAATGTATGCTAACGATGATTTTATAGTGTATATTAATAAATATATTCATGCCTAATCTATATAATCGAGAATTAATATATTCATTTTGCAAAACAAAACGAAAGAATGAACAACCCCTAAAAAATAAAGTTATTTTCATTAAAAATAAAAAAACAGAACACCTTACCAAATTAATAAGTTTTTTATATATAAGCGGTGTTAAGGCGGGCAGCATTTGCTAGGTAACACAAAAACAGATCTTTGTTCGAAAGTCCAAAGTCAACACTTCATATTGGAACAAATCTCGATCTTTTTGTTGCTTTCAAAATTGGCCAAATTTTTCATGAATCTTGGATAAAATCCGGCTTTTTGGTTGCTCGAATTTGCTCATTCGATCCGATTTCTTCTCTTGTCCTGTATTATTTTAACATCATTCTCTACGAACCAAGTTGGAAGTTTCCGGGAAATTCAACGTTACTCGTCACAGTAATCTATTACTTATAGAAAGTTTGGCCACCCACACCCAACAAGTAGTTCACGCACTTTAACGGTGGCCACACTTTTTCATCAAAGATTCATTACACAAATTAAACGTCATTTCACTATCCCATGCGAAACTATTCGTCTGTTTTATACTGGGACTCTATATTACAGACTCTGGACCGACTTGGACCAATTTTTGTTGCATGGTTTTAAAGGGACGTTACTTTACATCGACATACAAATTTTCAACCGGTCATATGAAATTTGCTCCCATAGAACAGATCCGGAAGTCAACAACCACTGTTGGATCGGCTCTACATGGAGGCTATATATAATTCTGGGCCGATATCGCGGACCAAATTTTACATCGACTACCAACCCAGAGTTCAATCACAGATCCGGATGACAATTTGCTCCTTGACGAGGATCTATATGTCTTTCGCCAGAAGAAAACCACTTGTATAACGGTGCTGTCCAGGACGGTTAGGCGGTGAGATGAAACTACGTGCGCAATACCTTGCTGGAGCGATTTTGAAACTAAAATAAAATGATCCGAAATGCTAGTTAGGTTCGATAATGTTCAGTCCGCACGCCAAGGAAAAAAGAATTTCATATGCCGCATTCAAACAAAAATGGTCACGGCCACAGCTATCGGTGGAGCGGGAAAACATAGTCGGTATTGGGGCTGTTTTTTCTTTGGTATGGCCTCAGGTCGAATTCTAATCGCATTATTTATAAATGACCCCTGTTCGAATCATCAAGAAATATTACTTGGGGAACACAATGGCTGCCGCTACGCAGAAGAAACATACCTCTAAGGTGGGTGTTCAAAAGACAACGATTGGTTCCAGACAATGATCCATAAGCCTTCTCTATATTGCGGCACTACTCAGTCAACCAGACCCCAACACAACCATCTGAAAACCGTTTGGGGAGAGGTTAAAAGAAGAATTTGGGAGATGAAAACACTTAAAAAAACAAATAAAGCAACACAACGCAAGGCTTAAAAACATGCAGACTAACCATGGTATGACAAGAATCAGATTCGAAACCAGTCGGAAGCTTGTAAGCAGTATGCTCAAAGCGAGTAGTAAAATGTTATCAAAATTTAAAGTTGTTAGCCCATCGTGGTGCCACATGGTTAGCTATCTGCCTGCCATGCGATACACAAGCGTTAGTGGCGTTCCCCGATTCTGCTTTTCGAACGGCCGAGGACACCCAAAACACGGTCTTTTCGAGCGGTGGATTATCCCACTCCTCAGTAATGCTCGGTGGACATTTCTGAGGGTTTCAACAGCCCTTCTCTAAGTTCGCGCTTTCACTGCCATGGTTCGGAAACCGCCGGATTCGGACTCGGCCATATAAAAATGGAGGTCCGCTTGTCATTGAGCTTAACATTGGAACTTCGCGGCACGCAGCTTGCAGTGATAGAGCAGGGAACGCTTTTCACCAATGTGGCGCTCATCACCAAATGGCTCTGAATCAGTCTACGTGAGCCGATAAATCGCGGGCTGCCACCTAACTCTACCTAACCCCTAACCCTGGGTTATCTGATTAATGCTGTAACACACATTTATGCCTCAATTTTAAAAAAAAAATGAAGTAATCCTGAATATTTCCCACGTTTCTGTGTTTCCATTTATTTTATATATGAAGGGTTGATTACGGTCAAAATTTGGTCAAGGGAAACACGGCCCTGCTTCGCTAACATCCGCGTGAATATCTTCGCTATCTAATTACCCATATCCCTCTTCCTCCTCCTCCGTCCCTCTCAACCACACTGCACTAGGAGAACTAAACTCTTTTGCTATGCCTCTAGTTAATCGCAAGCTCATACTAAGTAAGAAGGATATAAAGATGCGAATGTCCGATGGAAGAAATGCAAGAGTTTCGAAGACCCCAATTTTATTTTAATGACCCCACTTAATCTTCGTAAATTACCTGTACAACAGGTCTTAGGGGAGTTTTAGTTAATGTGGTATCACAGTAGACTCAATTGTCTAAATCATGAAATAGCTCTTCAAATTTGAAAAAACTGAGTTCTTATTTCAATAGAATTTATTATAACCCATTTCACCCTTTCCAGAAATTCTTCATGTTGTTAAAAACCATTACGTGGAACAATGAATACATTTCAATAAACACTCAATTGGAATAAATTCAAGCAATGCCTTCGGTTGCAAGTATGGCCCATTATTCTTATCTTTACGAATGTTTTGTATTTCTTGCCGACAAAAATTAGTCATCGTTTGTTTATCAACACCACAATTGCTGAATTTCTTTTGAAATGCAAATAACGAAAAGTAATAATAACAATACACTTTTCCTAGGGTTAATAACATGCATTGTTTAACTTGTAAAAAACATTCCATTGGAGTTTTTACAATGTCACATAATTCACGAATACTGGGTGATTTCTAATTGGTTTCTCTCTATATATATTCATATTGGAAAAAGAATATCCTAGAGATTTATAATTATACTTACGCCTTCATGTTGTGCATCATCTCTCCATATGTATCGATATTTTCCAGTTGGCGACACCTTTCCCTTTTGTTCATAAAGTGTTGCGGTAAAATTCACCGTCGAACCGATCAGAGCTGAAGGGGAACTTTTGATTTCAACAAATGCGGACTCCACTAAATAAAAACAAAGAAATGTTTAGTTTGTGAGAATTAATACTAAGCTCTCTGGGGGCGTAAATATTGAATTTTTATATTACGTACCACCATAGCGACTCCAAATGGCGCAGTAGATAAAAAGCATGAATAAATGCAAATGACATGACGATGATTGTTGCTTGAAAACCTGCATATTTCTTGTAATTTTACGCTGACTGGAGGGGGGAAAGTAATCTTGAAACTGGAAATCCCGAGCTACTTCCTTATATTGATTATGGTAATATTTATCTATAGTTAAATAACCTATGGGTACTTTGTTGTTAAATGAAATAAATACATTTCTTCTTGTGTTTGGTCGTTGACGTCTCGCCTTTACCGTATGCCCCAAAGGGTAGCTATTTCCTCGAAAGATTTTTACACAATCTTTTTGTTGTTGGACTTTCCGCTTGAAATTTTGCTTTGTTGTTTGCGATTGTTTTGGTATATCTTTTCAATTTCCCTTTCTTGCGACTAGCGTGTATTGCTATTATTTTTACGTATATTAGTTGTATTAATAAAAACTTTAAATAATGAGGATCGTAGCGATAAGAATATAGAAAAGAAATTAACTTTAACAATACGTTCAAATTATTTTCCTCTTCGCTGGTATAATTTGTTAATTCTTATCTTTCCACTCTTTCACTAAACTTGAATGATTAATCGTAACCTGTGTTCCTAAATCCCCGAGGAAAATCAATCTCATTAAAGGGCACCTTATACGGTCGGATAAACTCTGCGACACAACACGTTGCGTCCGCTAATATAAGGCCATGTGCGCGTCTTGCGGGGACGTGTTGCATAAAAATCAAACAACTTTGATTTTTCTGGTTAGGAGGCACAAATCTTCACGTGTAAGGGCATGTTCGCCAAACATTAGAAAGAGCAAATTTATTTTCATAATTAAAACAAGCATTTCTGCAATGAAATTAATGATGGATCGCTAATTCAGCTTGGAATTTTTATTGTTTCTTCCATTTTTTATTAAAAATTGCTTTACACCTAACTTTTCGTCCATCTTCTTCATGTTGTTATCATAATTGTTCGTGCAATGTGAGG
>PGFW01046004.1:9328-19523 GCA_003123925.1 Haematobia irritans | reverse complement strand
ATTAGTACTAATAGTCAACGTGTTGCCAAATTTTTATTGAAAATCGAGTTAAGATTTAGATGTTAGCTCCCAATAATATCTTTGCACGATATGGACTAATTTGACTACCTACTTAATTTACTAGCGAGTACATTAGTAGTGAGTCAAGCTGTGCCAAATTAATTGAAATCGGCGCTTAAGATTTAGAATATATCTCCAATATATAGCTTCGCCCGATTTAACTCTATATGGACACAGGGTCCAATTTTTTAACTCGATTTAGTTGAAATTTTGCTTGGTAGTTTAAGAATTAGCATTGTAGTTATTGCGTGCCATATTTTTTGGTTTGAAATCGCGGTTCAGATTTAGATATATCTCCCCATATTAGCTTTCGCCGATTTACACTCATATGACCACAGAGGCCAATTTGTAAATCCGATTAGTTGAAATTTTGCACGGGAGTGAATCTAGCATCTTGTAGCTATGCGTGCCAAAATTTTGGTTAAATCGGTTCAGATTTTAGAAATCGTGCTCCCATATATATGTTTTTCTGATTTCGACAAAAATGGTCAAAATACCAACATTTTCCTTGAAATCGCCACTGCTTAGTCGAAAAGTTGAAAAAATTAAACTTTAATTTCCTAAACTTCTAATACATAATATATTGAGCGATAAATCATAAATAAACTTTTGCGTAAGTTCCTTTAAAATTGCTTACAGATTAAATGTTTCCCATATTTTTTACTAACATTGTGTTCCAGCCTTAGTGCATCCTTTTGTTAAACAGAGTCTGGAATAAGTAGGTTAAAGTTTTTAAGGTTGGTCAGTTTTCGTTGTTAGGTAAAGAAACTCAAAATTTTGATTTTTTTTAATAAAAAATCATGGCTTACGTTGAAATATATGTTATATTTTTTTATATATTGTTTTAAAAACATTTATTATTAACGTGAATTTCGTCGCTAAGTACGCAAACACAGAATGAAATTCGATAAATGAGATCTGAATCCTACACGCATTTACCGACATGTGATGGTCGGCTTAAAAATTCCACCACAGAAATTTTCTCAGAATTGCTTCTCCCAAACTGCATTTAGATTTTATTTAAAACTGATAGATCTTGTTAACAATTTCCTTCAACATAAAACAAAATATTTTTTTTTCTGATTCCACTAAATTTTGGCTTTGGTTGTCGTCTTCACCTCTTACCTCAGCTGCAGTTGTTCTTTTATTATAATAATTGACTGCAACATTCATATTTCAAACACATTGTTTCCTTTGCGAATTACTTTACTTTACGAAACTTCGAATTAGAGTTCCTCTTGTAAATACAATGCAGAAATTTAGAGTAAACAATGATTTTCATATGTACGAACACCGCAGCCCATTGGTCTGCGTTTTCTTCCAGGACAGCCTGCAGTGAGGTTTGCATCCAAGAGAATAAACAACAAATTCCTTTTGCTACTGTCTTTTCTCAAAAGACAACAACCAAAGGCAAAGCCACTTAGAGGGAATCAAAATTAGGACAAAAGCCCTTTAAAATGTTGTCCCACCCAATCATAGTGCGGTTATGTTGTCATCCTTTTTTCCCACCTACTTGTTGCTCAACGAATAAATTTCCCATGCAGCTGCTTGGGAAGGGTTGTGGTAATGGTAGGTTTACATGCAGTTTTCGTTGCCTTGGAGGTCTTCAAATATTTGTGTCGGTTCGGATTGATGGGTTAACAGACAGAAACCATGGAGAAAATTCATCAACAATTTCATAAAGGAACAAACAAAGGAAAGCCAAACTAATGGTTGACAGCATCGACACGATTAGGTGTAATTATTCGGGTTTGGCGTACTCCCTGCTACAAATGCGTGCATTGGCTGTTCAGGTCTACAGGCTGTTAAATTATTACGGACGCCATTCTCGGGCACTATCGACCAATGGCGATAATTCTGTCATGAATTCCATGATATGGAGAAATTGGATTTTTTGATCGGTATTTCGATGTTCAAAAACTATGGATTTTTATTTGATGCAGGCCTTACTATACACACGTTGATACATATATATATGTTTACATGCATATGTTGTTTGACTTGAATATTTGCTTAAATGCCTCAAAGGAGCTTAAGCTTTTATGCGGCTTTACATGCATACAAAAAACATTCTATCATCTAAGAAGTTACAATGGCAACGTAATGAATATAGAAAACGATCCGAGACCACGGATGAATGGATGGATAGAAGAAAGCAAAATAAGGGCCAAGATATCTTAAAAGTGTTTGCTTACTTTTATTTCGCTTTATCTTTTGTGCCATATATATTTTTTTGTCATGACTTTTAGCATGCATGTCGACCACTTATATATGCACTTAACATAAGAGGTGTTGGTAAAAATTTAGTCATTTTTATCTTGTTCATTAATTTTATAGGCTTACATGTCTTCTTTTTAGTTGTTCTGGCTAAAATTTTTAATAGTTCAAAGAACTGTAGTCGAAAAAACGGAAAAATCGGTGATAAAAGTGGCTTATTTTTTTCGACACTTTTGCGGGTTTTTAGCATAAAGATAAAAAATTCGACTTACCCCATTTTCATGAAAGCCTTCGTTAGTGCTCCGGTTAACTAAAGGCAACTTTTAAATCATACTATGGACATTCAGTAATCTTTGCCTATATATTCTCACACGCAGTTAGAAATTTAACTGCTGCATAATGTCAGTTACAGTTAACCGGAAACAACAGATATTTGCAGATTTACTTTTCTGTTAACTGGCAGTTAAAACCTAACGGATGCTACATGAAAGTGGCCGTTAATGTATTCAACATTTATTGTTAAGGACCGTGTCAAGAGCCTACAACTTGCTGAAGACTGCTAAGAAAAACATTCACAAAACATATTTTGAGTTATGGCTATGCCGAAAGCAAAACAAAGTGCTCAAAAATCGAATTTGGCTCATATAAATCGAAACGGAAACCAAATGTAGCAAATCCAGAAATTACTTTTCTCCTCTCATCGGAGTACTATCGTTAGCAAAAGTAATTTTTTTGTTTGGATGTCAAAAAGTTGAATTTGCGTCACGTGTTATGAACGATTATGGACAAATTTTGCTAAGCGTCACATATCAAATTTCAAACTGGAATCGGAAATTGTCCTCAAGAGTCTCCGCCAAACATAAATCTGCGGATTCGATTTGAACGAATTGGAAATTTGTTCCTTTAGAAAGCTCGCAAACCAAACCTAACGGTCGGTTCGATTATGGACGCTATACCTAAAAAGTTGATCGGTAGGTCCATTTGCAATACCATCGGACCTGCATCAATAACAACTAATTTTTGCCATGTTTCAAGCTCGATAGCTTATTTTGTCGGAAGTTAAACGTGTGATTGCCACAGACGAAAGGACATTCGAATGAACGGGCTGAAATCGTAGATCGACTCGGGGAAAGAAATTTCACCCACGATTTCCAGAATACATATACTTTTATGGCGATCCGAGACCAATATTTCGATATGTTACACATATATTACCTACAATGGAAACCAAAATCAATATTATGAACATTTCAACTACGAATTCAGGATATGTTCCAATTGAAAATTTATCGAAACAAATGGATTATTCAGACAAAATCCTTTTTAACATAAGTTGTTTTTGGGCACTAGTTTGCGGCTTATCGTACTGAGAGGTAATAAGCAACGAGCCTTATTGTTTCACTTATGTTTACTTATACGCACTGACAGACCCTTATTTGAGGAACGAAGTAGTGCAGTTATTTGAAACACTAGAGGAATGTGTATAACAGGTAATTAGGGGGGGACACTACTATTGCCAAATATTAATGCAGAGGCCATCTAAAATCAAGCAAATTCAGATTTTAATTGGAGCATTACGTGAAAATAAGAGATATTGTTGCACTTATAAAAGATTTGGAACGAAGATTTCGTGACTATATTAAAATAACAAGTAGGGAAAGTTCTAAAGTAGGGTACCATATCACGATCAGTCATATATGTTGGGGTGTAATATATAAAAGGTTTGTCCCAAATACATACATTTAAATACACTCGATCTGACAGAATTTATAGACTTCTACAAATCAACTTATAGACTTAAAATTTTTAAGTCGGCTATACCTAGGGTGGAACACAAATGTTAGTAAAAAACAATAACGGGATATCTAAGTCGGGGCGGGCCGACTATAATTATACCCTGCACCACTTTGTAGATTAAATTTTCGATACATATCACATCCGTCAATGTGTTGGGTGCTATATTATATAAAGGTTTGTCCCAAATAATACCTTATATATCACTCGATTTGGACATTTGATTAGAAATTTGATAGGACTTTTACAAAATCTTATAGACTCAAATTTCAGTTGGCTAATGCACTAGGGTTGGAACACAATTTACGTAAAAACAAGTAAGGAAAGATTCTAAAGTTGGGCGGGGGCCGACTATATTATACCCTGCAGCCACTTGTAGTCTAAATTTTCGATACCATATTCAATCCGTTCAAAATGTGTTGGGGCTATATATAAAGGTTTGTCCCAAATACATACATTTAAATATCACTCGATCTGGACAGGAATTTGATAGACTTCTTAACAAATCTATGACTCAAAATTTAAGTCGGCTAATGCACTAGGGTGGAATACAATATTAGTAAAAAATACTGTGAAACATTTAAATTCTGAAGCATTTTAAGGAAACTTCGCCAAAGTTTATTTATGATTTTTAATCGCTCGATATACTATGTATTAAAAGTTTAGGAAATTAAGTCATTTTTTTACAACTTTGCGACTAAGCAGTGGCGATTTTACGGAAAATGTTGGGTATTTTGACCCATTTTTGTCGAAATCAGAAAATTCATATATATGGGAGATAATAACTAAATCTGAAACCGATTTTAACCAATTTGGCACGCATAGTACAATGCAAATCTACTCCCTGAGTGCAAAAATTTCAACTAACGGAGCAAAAAATTGGCCTCTGTAGGCCATTATGGGTCTGTTAAATCGGCGCGAAATAGCTGTATATGGAGATATATCAAATCTGAACCGTTCAACCAAATTGGCACGCAAGTTAAAATGCTAATTCTGACTCCCTGCTGCAAAATTTCAACAAATCGGAGGTTAAAATTGGCCACCTCTGCGGCATATCATGTGGTAAATCGGGCGAAAGAATATATATGGGAGATATATCAAATCTGAAGCCGATTTTCAACCAAATTTTTTGTACGCATTAGTGTACAATGCGTAATTTCTACTCCCTATGCGCAAAATTTTCAACTAATTGCGAGGCAAAAAATTGGCCTTCTGTAGGCAACATTGAGTTGTAAATCTTGGCGAACTATATTATGGGAGCTAATATCTAAATCTGAACCGATTTGTCCTGATATTTTGCTAGTTTTTTGAGAAAACCCCCCATTTTAAAAAAAATATTTTCGGATGTACGGAAATTTGAGAAGATCGGATTGATATACACGCCATTTACCGATCGGGTGAAAAATATTATATGGCAGCTATACTAAATCGGAACCGATTTTTCCAAAATTAATAGGGATCGTCTTTTGAGCGAAACAGGGGACCCTATACAAAATTATAAGACAATTCGGACTAAAACTGCGAGCTGTTCTTTGAACACAAAAATAATCAACAGACAGACAGACGGAAGACAGACAGACAGACAGACTAGACAGACGGACATCGCTAAATCGACTCAGAATTTTAATCTAAGCGATCCGTATACTAAAAGGTTGGTCTATGATTACTCCTTCTTGCGTTACTACAAATTGCACAAAAACTTTTATACCCTGTACGCACAGTAGTAGTGAAGGGTATAAATATGGGAAACATTTAAAATCTGATAGCAATTTTGAGAAACTTCGCAAAAGTTTATTAATGATTTATCGTCGATATATATGTATTAATAAGTTTAGTGAAAATATTAGAGTAATTTTACAACTTTTCGACTCAAGCACGAGGCGATGTTTACAAGGAAAATGTTGGTATTTTGACCATTTTGTCATCGAATCAGAAAAACTATATATAGGGAGCTACATCTAAAATCTGAACCGAATGTCAACCAAATTTGGCACGATTTATCTACAATGCTAATATCTTACTCCCTGTGCAAAATTTCAATCTTAAAATCGGAGTTTAAAACTTGGCCTCTGTGGTCATATGAGTGTTAAATCGGGCGAAAGCTATACAATTGGGCAAGATATATCCAATCCTTGAACCGATTTTAACAAATTTGGCGATGCATAGTTACAATGCTCAATTCTTAGTCCCTATTGCAAAATTTCAACTAAATCGGAGCAAAAAATTAGGCCTCTGTGGGAAATGAATATAAATCGGCTGGCGATAAGCTATATAATGGAGCTATATTCTAAATCTGAACGATTTTGGGTGATATTTTGGCAAGTTTTTTTTCGAGACTCATCAACATATTCGGTATTGTACGGAATTGAGGAAAGATCGGTTAATTATACAGGCAAAATTATGACCAGATCGGTGAAAATATATACTATGGCAGCTTATATCTAATCCTAACGATTTTTTTTCAAAATCAATAGGGATCGTCTTATTGAAGCCGAAAAGGAACCCTTATCAAAATTTTAAGACATCGCGACTAAAGTTGCGAGCTGTACTTTGCAACACAAATACACCAACAGACAGACTGAAAGGACGAGACATTGCTAAATCGACTTAGAAATTTATTTCAAGCCGCATCCTATACTAAAGCTTGGTCTTATGATTACTCGCTTCTTGGCGTTACATACAAATGCACAAACTTAATTATACCCTGTTCCACAGTAGTTGGGTGAAGGGATATAAATATGGGAAAACATTTAAAAATCTGAAGCAATTTTAAGGAAACTCACAAAAGTTTATTTTATTGATTTATCGCTCGATATAAAGGGTGATTTGGTTATGAGCTTGATAACTCTTTAAAAAAAAAAAAAAAACGCATAAAAATTTTGCAAAAATCTCATCGGTTCTTTAATTTGAAACGTTAGATTGGTCACATGACATTTAACTTTTGAACGATTAATTTTCATTTAAATGTTGACCGCGGCCTTGCGGTCTTAGGTGTGGTCCATTCGGAAAGTCCAATTTTGGGCAACTTTATCGAGCATTTCGGCCGGAATAGCCCGAATTTCTTCGGTTGTCTTCCAAAGCTGAATGTTGGCTGGGCTTTTTTCTGTAGACTTCTAGACTTTGACGTAAGCCCCACAAAAAATAGTCTAAAGGCTGTCAAAATCGCCATTGATTCTTGGTGGGACAACTTACCGGTCCATTTCTTGAGAATGAATTGTTCTCGAAGTTTCCCTCAAAATTGGCCATAGAATCGCTGAGCTGTGTGGCTGTAGCGCCATCTTGTTGAAACCAACATGTCAACAAGTTCAAGTTTTCCATTTTGGCCCAACAAAAGTTGTTAGCATCGAACGGATAGCGATCGCATTCACTCGTAACGTTCGCGTCCAATCAGCATTCTTTAAAAATCGGTCCAAATGATTCCACCAGCGTACAAACCACACCAACAGTGACATTTATTTCGGGATGCATGGGCATTCTTTGAACGGCTTCTGGTTGCTCCTTCACTCAAAATGCGCAATTTTTTGCTTATTTACGTAGCATTCAACCAGAAATGAGCCTCATTCGCTTGAACAAAAATTTGTCGATAAAAAAGCGGATTTTCTGCCACTGATTTTGGTATAAAATTCAATGATTTGCAAGCGTTGCTCGTTTAGTAAGTCTATTCATGATGAAATTCAAAGCATACTGAGCATCTTTCTCTTTGACACCATGTCTGAATCGCCACGTGATCTGTTCAAATACTAATGACATGAAAATCCGTAACCTCAAAGATCACCCTTTATATTAGAAGTTTAGGAAAATTAGAGTTCATTTTTAGAAGGAAAATTTTAGTATTTTAACCATTTTTTTGTCGAAATCAGAAAACAATATATCTGGGAAGCTATATCTAACTTATTGAACCGATTTCAACCAAATTTGGCACGCATAAGCTACAATTGCTAATTCCTCCCTGCTGCAAATTTCAACTTTTAAATCGGAATTAAAATGGCCTTTGTGGTCATATGGAGTGTAAATCGGGCGAAAGTATTATATGGAGAATTATATCTAAATCTGAACCGATTTCAACCAAAATTTGGCAGGCCATTAAGCTACAATTGCTAATTTCTACTTCCTCTGCAAAATTTTATCAACTAAATTTCAACTAAATCGGAGCATAGCTTATCAATGCTAATTCTACTTCCCTGTGCAAAAAATCTTCAATTAAATCGGAGTAAAAGATTGGCCACTGTGGCATATGTCAGTGTAAATCGGAGTTTACGCGAACGATATATATTGGGAGCTATATTTACATATGAACGATTTTCATATAAAATTTGGCACACTTGACTACATATAATTGTACTCCTAGTGCAAAATTTTCATAACAAATTGGGGTAAAACTCTGGCTTCGGGTAAAACTCTGGCTTTCACAGTGCTGTCGCAGGGGTATATAAAACATCGAGTTTGCAAATCCGGATATTTTTTGAAAACTACCTGTTCATGGTTTACCACGTGGATATGATTTGTAATTTGAGAATATAGTGGTGTCTTTTGCAAGTGAAAAGTCCAGACGATAAAAGGATAGTCGTTAAGGATTCAGCAGAAGGTACACTCAAAAAAAGCCGTAGCAACAGAAGAGGAAATACATGCCGTGAGCAGACCTCTTCACCGTCCGAAATTTTTAAGTAAACTGTATTTATGTAATGTATTTTACAAACACGAAAATTCATTTTTTTCCAATTTTTTTCAACAATTAAACAAAAAGTTGCTTACCACAAAAGACTCTCTAAATCTACCAAATAAATTGAGCTTATACAGGACGTCAAATTTTGACACGATCCAATTTGAAGGTTGGTTAACTATTATAATAAAATAAGTATTAATATATGAATCTAATACGTGACGCCTATCTACTGTGTCAGACGGGGACTTATCAGCCACGTATATACCTGATTACACATAGCATGAATATCCTAGAAATTCTGATTTATTACGCACAATTATTTTTTTGAACTTGTTACAGCAAAATATTTAATTTGAAGGGAAACATTGGACGTCAAAACCGTAAGAATGTCTTTATGTCAAGTTTCAGTGATCGACGCCGTTTTTTAATGGAGGTATATTTAAATTTTAAAAATCTTTGAACTTATTTGTGGAAAAGTAGCGATCTAAATTGTTTGATGCTTTATTCCTGTGTATAAATTTTTCCCATTTTTAGTAAATTACAGTAACGTATGCAAAGAAATTAAAAAGTTCAAAAAAGGTTTCTCAAAACGATAATATCTTCATGAAACCTAAATAAAGGTTAAATTGCGGCCCATTTGCTGCTTTCCACGTTTACATTGCATAAGAAACACAACTAGGAAGGCAGTCGGAGGCCGATAATGGAAAGAAATCAGTTTGGCGATTATCGTTGGTAGGGGGTAATGAATGAAGGTTAAAGGACCTGGGTCACGTAATGAAACAGAAGCAGATCCTATTTGGAATCAGGAAATTGATATAACAAAGGTAATTGGTAGCCTTACCTATTTTCATGTATCACATAGTGGACTAAACTCGAACTTAATTCTTTCCTCATTACTTTGTATGGTTCATTTTATTTAATTTTTCAAAACTTGATTGATTCATGAGTCAATCGCCGCATTTTTCACTTATTTAAAAACAACTGTGGTATAAGGTGTAAAATGGGGGGAAAATATCGGGGCCTAGAGTTTGTTCGAAAAACTTTTTGTTTATAGCATTTTCAAAAGTGGTGATTTAAGATGATAGTGTCCACTCTTTGGTTTAGTTTTTAGTGTATTCTTCATAAATATAAAATATTTCGTTTCAATATTTTATTTTTATATATCAAGTCATCATATAGCCCTCGTTGCACATACCCTTTGAGACAATAGTTGATTTTCATTTTTTGTGTGCAAAGACAATGAATGAGTGAACCGAAAAACAAAATACAAAAGAAAACGAAGAAAACAGCTAGCACTCAGTTAGGGCCATTAGTGGCCTCAAAATGCACACACAGGCATCTTTTTGTGTGGTGAACATACTCTGCAAAATGTCAAACATCCATATTCGCACACTCATACACATTAAAAAAGTGCCATATGCAAATTATGATGGTAAACAACGATTAGAGTCTTGATTACTT
>PGFW01045999.1:8110-20724 GCA_003123925.1 Haematobia irritans | reverse complement strand
TGTAATTTGCTGCCGGTCGGGTACTCATAAGTTTATTCCGGACGAAAATGTTTTTGTTTGGTTAAAAGAGAATTGTGTTCCGTGTGGCCAAATCCTGGCTTGAGGTACGAATTGTTGGCGAAAACAAAAATATCGTAAATGTGTTATCGATGAACATTTAACAAATCTGCAAATATCGTGATTATGTAATTCCGAACATAACAATATACACAAGAAAAAATTGTCACAATTTTCAAAAAAGTTGCAAAATTTTTCCAAATTAACGTCTTAGTTGATGTTGAAAAATATTCAAGGTTAAAATTTATTCAAATTAAAATTTAGAGTTTTTGGATTGAAACATGAAAATTAGGTGTGCACATAATGTTTGTTTTGGGCCGGATTCAGTTACGAAAAATTTGATTTTTTAAATGATGCCAATTAATGTTTAATTAGATACTATCATTTCTGTGATAAGTCTGGACACGCCTGTGGCAATGTTGGGAGGTATTGATCTGCGACTCTGCCGCTCCTTTAATAGGTTGTGTTTCTTTCCTCCTGCCCCATGCGGTGGACAAAAAACATTTGCCTGTAAGATTATAATTTCCGCATGTTGTGCTGAACACGTTTTACATTTTTTATTGCACTTTTGTTATGTCAATAATAACCAAATGTGTTTGTTTCCACAAATACACAAAAAGATTAAACCAACTCAACCCTATGGGCCAAAACGAAAACTAAAGGAAGAAAAACTCCAGAAAATTTATTTGTACAGGTATCAAAAACAGACAGGAAAAATCCTAGCCCATGTAAAAAAGGACAACTAAAAAACGCATTCGGCCAGCAAAAAAAAAAACAATAGTTATGTAGTTGGGTGAGGTTGGTAGTGGGGTTTGGGTATAGGGTAGGGTGGTTGAGTGGGTATGTGGTTTTAGGCTGGGTGAGGTGTATGAGAGGTGTATGTGGGTGGGTGAGGGATGGTTGTTGAGGGGGGTGGTAGGGGTGGTGTGGGGTGGGGGGAGTTTGTGGTGGGGGTGGGGGTTGTGGTGTTAGGGGGTAGCTGGGGTGGTAGCGATGGTTTGTGGTTATGGTTGTGGTGGTGAGGTGGTGTGTTGGGTGTATTGGGTAAGTGGGCGGGGGGAATTAATTAAAAAATAAAAAAAAAAAAAACATACAAAAAAAAAATGCAAGAAGCCTGGAAAAGGGTGATTGTGTGTATTATGGTCGGTGAGAGTGAGTGGTGTGGTGGGTGGTCGCGTTGAGTCGCTCTGCGAATATATGGTGAGAGAGTTGGAGTGTGGACAGTTGTACAGATCATGGTAAGTCAGTGGTTTACGTTCAAGCGAGCATGTGGGTGAGACTTTGGCTCGAAGTGTGTGATTGGTTGTGTGGCTTTGAGTGAAAGTGTCATCTGTCCGTGCTGTCGCTCGCGGGGTTGGTGGGTATTGTGGTTGAGGCGTTGTAGGGTGTTGAGGAGTAGTGTATAATAGCGTTTAAATTAGAGGCGATAGAGCGCTCAGGGCCTGTTGCGCTGGTGGGTGGGTGGTTATGCTGTACTATGGTTGCTGCGTTGTGCTAGAGTAGGCTGTAGAAGTTACATGAGTAGAGTTAGTGGGGGAATGATAAGGTAGGGTAGCATAGACTATGGGTGGTGAGGGGGTGGGTGGTTATGGGTGGGGGGTGGGGGGGTGTGGTGGTAGGGGGGTTTGAGTGGTATGTGTAGGTGGTATTGTTGGTGGGTGGGGTGTGGGTTGGGTAGTTGGGGGTGAGGTTTGGTGAGGTAGGTTGTGGTGAGTTTGGTGAGTGTTTTGGTGGTGGTGGGGGGGGTGTAGCTGAGGTGTGACTGTGTTTGTTAGGTGGGGGGGTGAGGTGAGGAGTGGTTGGGGTGTGGTGTGAGTATGATAGAGAGCGTACAATAATTATGAGGATTGCGTGTTAATTGAAGTAAGTGTGGTGGAAATAGTAGTGTGTAGATAAGAGCAATTGAGAAGTGTTAATTTGAGGGGTGGGTAGGGAGGTGTATTTGTGAAATGTGCATGCGGGGCTCGCATTAAGCAGTGAATAAGCAAAATTTCATAATAAATAATCTAAAATGGAAAATTTTGTTAATACATCCTTGGCCAATAAGATAAAGGTTGTAATCTTGGGTACTAAATGAAGGATTATTTTTATTTAAATAAATTTTTTCTTTCGCTAATTTGGGTCAATGACGGAGACATCCCGGCCTGCATTAAGACTTTAGCAGGGAAATTTAAATTAAATTATATATCTAAGATTATTTTCATTTTCCGCCACTGCGCTTTATAAAAAATAATCAAATTGGAAATATAGAGAATTTAAATTTTAATAATTTTAATTTGTTAAGGACAAAGAAATTAAAAACGGGTTTTGGCGCGCCGAGTAATTTTTGAATTAATTTCGAGCAAAAATTATGGAGAGAATATAAATTTTAATTACAGGTACGGTATGAAGTAGGAGGGGGCCAAAGAGTGCACCTGCTGTACCGCAGTTGAGAGTAAGCTGATTCATGAAAATAACACAACACAGAATTAGCTTTCGTAAAGATGTAAGCACTGAAGAAATATTTGGCAAAATAAAGTAGAGGAAAGAATTGTCGCTATCAAAATAGAAATATTGCCCCTAAGGGCAGGAGATTGTTAGTTGTTGGGCTTCAAAAAAACGGAATATCGAATTTTCGCGTTAGGGCCATGGTGAGAGACAAAGAAGGAGTGAAGTTCTCGGTTTGTCCTTAGAGTTAAAGTGAGTTTCGACCCTGGAAAATCGTTAATCGATCTCATTGAGACAGAAATTGATGTGTTATTACTGGTGGCAATCACGTTGGCTTCAATGTTTATCTACAATTCGATCTGAAACTCGATGAATTGTTTTGTTGACCTGGTGACTGCTAAAGAACGCACATGAAAAATACAGTTAAAAAAGTTTACTTGTGATTCAAGAGATTGTGGGTGACGCGTGAAGTCGTGCCTAGGATTTTGGTGACGTGATGATTCCGAGACAAAGATGTGCCTTCCTCGAAAATAAATACATTTGTCGGGACATATCTAGGCTTAAGATCTTAGTCTAAGAGAGCCTGGATGAACAGTCGGCCTCCTAACCTGACAAAGTTGTACTTGGGATTCCAAGAGAATTTGGGACTACGCCCGTTAAGATTATTGTGTAGGTTGAATTCCGGGAGCCAAGAAGATGCGGGCTTGCTTAAAATAGAAGAAAAGTTGTGTTTAGCGTAGGCTGGGGTGGGGGGGGATGGTCGGGGGGATGGGTATGAGGTGTGGGTGAGGGGGTGTGGGAGGGGGGTTGGGGGTTGGGGAGCTAATCTGGCTTGTAAAATCTATGACCAATAAAATTGATAGAGGATTAGGGAATACAAGGTCTTCATTGGTGATCAAAGATTGGTTGTGACGGGCCTCTTACAAGAAACAAATGGCCAGTTAAAAAAATTAAATTATAAACAGTCGGATAACACTTGCAATGTAAAATATGTTTTCTGGGAATGCGGGGTTTATGTATGGGGCTAAAATATAATAATAATGGGAATGACCGGAGTGTTTTGACCAATTTTGCAGGTGTGTCATATAGAGTACCATGTATATCTGTGACATGGTCATGTTACCGGGTCTAATATCTAGCCGGGATGCGGATGGGAAATGATTGGGTGCGTTCTAATGTGAGAGGCTGGTGGTGGTGACCGCAAGCCAAATCGGGGGATCGGTTTGATAATAAGGGGCTGTAATATATATATTATTAGTGGACACATGTGAGAACCAATTTTTGCATGGTGTTGTTAGGGATGTGAGCACGCTAATAGTTGAGCGTGTGACACAGCGACGGTGCAAATTTGCAAGGATGCCGGGATGCGGATGAAAATTTACGTTCTCTTAGAGGGGCTTCCGCAAGCCCAAATCTTGGGATCTGTTATATGATGGGGGCTATATGATAATTATGGACCGATGTAGACCATTTCCGCATGTTGTTAGGAGAACCAAATAGTTACTAACACATGTACCAAATTTCAGCGGATCGGATGAAAAATTTTGCTTCTTCGTTAGAGATGTCGCAAGCCAAATTTGGGGGTCTGTTGTAATATGAGGGGGCTAATATATAATTAATGGACCGATGTGGACGCAATTTTTTGCAAATGGTGTTAGAGACCGATATACCAAAGCACTATGTACCGGTTAAATTTCCGCCGGAAGTGATGGATGAAATTACTTCCTGTTAGAGGCTCCACAGAACGTCAGAATCTGAGGGGTCCTTTTTATAATGGGAGCTATACGTAAAAAGTGGACCGATATGCCCATGATGAAAATATCCTGAGGTCCCGGAAGGGGGCGCGTGACAATCAAATAACAACTACGTGGGCCAAATTTCAAGTCGATAGCTTTGTTTTCGGGTGTCGGAAGTGTTAGCGGGTGGTGTGTGTTTCAGGAAACAGACGGACGGACGGACATGGCTCGAAGTGATGCGACTCAGAATTGCGCCAGGGCCATGGAGACGCAGAATATATATGCTGATGGGGTCTTAGAAGCAATATTTTCCCGATGTGTTACAAACGGAATGAAACAAAGTTTAATAATACCCCCCATCCCTATGGTGGAGGGATAAAAATTGAAAACAAAGATTATTAAGCTTGTCTAATGAAAATTTTCAATGGTGTATAAAAAAACTTTGTCCCCATTAATAATTGTGTAAATTGCTTGCCATAAAATGTAGGTTTGGATCAATTTTCAAGAATTATCTTTTAAAGGAGCTTTTCGCTTGAAGTATGACAATAATTTAATATTTCAAATTTAGTTTTGAATTTTGTAATTTTGGCGTAACACACTTCGGACGACCTCATTATACTGCATAAAGGTGAGAAAGAACTAAAAATCTCATGGAAAAAATATATAAAATTAAGTACGAGGGGTCAGAACGTTAGAATGTTGGAAAAGTGCAAGGCAGAAAAAATTTCCACGAAAAATTGTCCAAGTTCAAATCTTATTAATATACAATTAAATTGTTTTAATTGGATCATCAATTAATTTTTTAATTGATACTATCATTTCGTGTGATTGGAAGACAGTTTCAATTAAAAGAAATTTAATTGGGATGACAGGAATGTAAATTTCGTGATTGAGAAAGCAAAACTATTTTTGTAGTGTGGTGGAGAGCAATTCCTCGCTTTCTTCGACAAGGGAGATAATGTACGATAAAATTTCCAACCAATTTTTTTACCGAATGAATCAACCACGAAGAAACCATTACAAAACTAAACTAACGCTGGTGTGAATGACCAGTCCCAGCTCTTGGTTAATAACCGATATGGAAAGGGACCTGGCAACTTTACAACGGTTTAGTCAATTGACGGAAGTAAATGTGAACTTTAGGAGGAGCGATCGGGGTCGGTTGTGAGGTTGGGGTCTTGGACTCATTATGAAAGGATATCCATGGGACAGATTGTATTGGAAACCATGCCCGATAGGGAAAGAGTGCTTCATGAATCCAGTTGGTTGGACAACTCTTAGAATTTGTTTTTTTCATTGATTGAGGCCGTGCCTAGGAATCGAATAAAGAAATGAAAATATGGTTGAAACAAGTGAGTTATTCTGATAATACTATTTGAAATAAGATTTCTAATATCAGCGATTAATGGAAGATCAATAATTATGATCTATTTTAAAATTTGAGAACAAAACTAGAAGCAACCGGTTCCCAATTCTGTGATAGTCTCCCATGTGTCAATTTTGAACGAATTTCCCAATAGAAGTGTATTGTCCTTGCGAAAGGTGAAGAATCGTCTGTCGTTAAGTCACAAGGTCAAGGATAGTCTTGGAAAGAAACGCGGTTGGTCTCACTTAACAGTCCTTATTTTCTTGGTGGTGTGTTTCCCTTTGCTTTAAAGAGGTGTGACTTTTTTAACGGTCGGCAGGAAAAGTAAACGTGGTAGTACTTGTGAGTATTCCGGAATCGCCTCTTTTGGTTTTGCTTGCAAAACGAATAGTCCTTAAATCATAGAGTTTGTTATTGTTCCACTAAATTGTTTTGTGTGTGTCAGTGCAAAACAACGCCAATAATGGCTAACGAAGAACACAAGAAAGTCACCTTTGTGAGCCAAAAATCACACCATTATAGTTCTGTGAAGGACATAGAAAACAGCTGAACGAACATTTATTTGTGTTACTGAAGTCGTTTAGATCTGAAAGTGTCGTGAGAGGAACTTGCGCATTGTTTATTGAGATTTTAGAATGTTGCTTAATGAAGAGATCGGCAAAAGTACCAAGTCTGTGAAATATAATTTAATTTTGTTAAATTTAAGCAAAATTTGAAATCTCACTTTGCTTTGATTGATTGATTAATACATAATCCAAGAAATGAAAAATGAAACTAAAAAGCTATAAAAATATGAACAGTTAAACATTTTGAGCAGTGATTGTTTTTTATTTTTGTTTCAGTCAACATTAACATTAAAATCATACATTTTTTTTATGTGGATGCTTATAATGTGAATAATGAGGTGTGATTCCTTTACTTTACTCGTAGTAAAAAGTAGTAAGAAGAGAGAAATATTGAAAATTCCTCTTGAGATTGTTTGCTATATGTTGTTAAAGGTACAATGGAAGTCGAAAAAATAAGTAAAAATTGTATATTATATATATATATAATTATATATAGTATACTATATATATAATATATATAATATAGTAATGATGAATATATATATGAGTAGATATATATATAGTATATATATATGATATGATAAGGATAATATATATATAATAGTAGTATATATTGATGTGTGAAGTGTATTATATATGATATATATAATATATATATATATATAATAATATATAATATATAGGGTGAGTATAGTGAGTATAGTAAATAATATATAATATATATATATACAACTTTACTATTTTTTCGTTCCTGTTACAAGTTTAACAAAATATAAGAAATCTGAGAGGATTTTCAATATTTCTCGTCTTTACTATTTTATACTACGAGTAAGTAAAGGGAACACACCTATTATTAACAATACATGTTTTTGTTATGTGATGTTAATAATGTAATTAATAGGTGTGTTCCTTTACTTTACACTCGTATGTAAAAAGTAGAGGTAGAAAGAGAGAAATATTGAAAATCCTCTCAGATGTTTCTATATTTGTTAAGATTGTGACATCGACGAGGAGAAGAATAGTGAAAAATTGTAATATATAGTGATAGTATATATTAGTATTATAGTATATAGTATATATAGTATATATAGTATATAATAATATATAATATATATATATATAGTATATATATTATATAGTAGTATGATTATGATAATATATATAATTATTAGATTAGTTGTATATAATATATATATATATATTATATATATATATATATATATATATATATATATATATATTATATATATATCATGTAGTAAATAAATACTTTTAATATCGAAATTATTTTGACAAAATGGCAGATTTTTTTGCAGGACCAATTTATATAATATATATATAATATATATATATATATATATATATATATATATATAAGATATATATATAATATATATAATATATATCGCGGTTCAAAAGTGTAAAACGGTGTTTAGTATATGTCCTCTAACGAATCCATGCAAAATTGGTCAACAATCGGTTCATAATTATAAATATAGGCCCCATATAAACCGTTCTCCAAGATTTGACCTCCGGAGGGCCTCTTGGAGAAGCAAAATTCATACGATCCGGTTCATTTGGAACATTGGTGTTAGTATGTGCGCTAAGACCAGATTCCCATACGAAAAGTTGGTGCGCATATATCAGGTCTATAGTTATCATATTAAGCCAATCTCCAGATATACACACTAGAAAATATGGTCATATCGTTTCATGAATCATGGTTGCCACTCAGCCAAAAAATAATGCTACCAAAATTTTTATTTCAAATAAAGGAAGGTAATTTTGTCAATAATGTATTGTCGCAATAGAAAATGTTTGTCAAATGTTATTTCTATAGAGCGAAACTTTTTCAAATCTTTAGGATCTGTAGAAAATTTTTGCACATTTTATGGAACATTCTGTGTAGTTGACACTTTGTTTTCTAACAAAATTGGTTTGCAAATGTCATTTCTTTTCGAATATTGTACGCGTCTTTGATTAGAAGAGTCAAGTCAATAAGAGTTTTAAATATAAGACTTACATTTTATTATTAGTTATTATTTATTGATATTATTATTATTATTATTATTATTATTATTATTATTATTATATTATTATTTTTATTATTGATGATTATTATTAATTATTATTTTATTATTATTATTATTATTATTATTATTATTATTATTATTATTATTAATTATTATATTATTATTATTGGATTATTATTATTAATTATTATTATTATTATTGATTATTGATTATGGATTAATATTGAGTATTATATATTATTATTCTTATTATTATTAATATTATTGATTATTATTAATTAAATTATTATTATTATTATTATTAATTAATTATTGATTAGTTATTTATTGTATTATTATTATTATTATTATTATTAATTATTTTATTATTATTATTTAATTATTATTGATTATTATTGATTATTGATATATTATTATTATTATTAATTGTTATTATTATTATTAATTATTATTAATGTATTAGTTAATTGTGGATTAGTTAATTATGTGATTATTATTAATTATTATTATTATTATTATTATTATTATTATTATTATATTAATTATTATATTATTGATTATTATTATTATTATTGAATTATATTAGTTATTTAAATTGATTAATATTATTATTATATTATGTTATTATTATTATTGATGTATTATTTATTATTAATTATTAATATTATTATATTTATTATTGATTATTATTATTATTATTGATTATTATTATTAATTAATTATTATTAGTATTATTATTATTATTATTATTATTATTATTATTGATGTATATTATTATTATTATTATTGTTATTATTATTATTATTAATTATTATTTTATATTATTAGTTATTATTTATATTATTATTATTATATATTATTATTTATTATTATTATTATTATTATTATTATGTATATTTAGCCCACACTCCCCACCACACTATTATTATTATTATTAGTTATTATTATTATTATTTATTATATTATTATTAGTTATTATTATGTATTAATATTATTATTATTGATTATATATGGTATTATTATGTATTGATATATTATTATGTATTTATTATTGATTAATTAATTAAATGTATGTATTATTATTATTATTATTATTATGTAATATATTATTATTTATATATTAGTTAGTTATTATAATATTGAGTATTTATGATTATTATTGGATTATTGATTATTATTATTAATTATATGTATTGATTGATGGTATTAGATTATTATTATTGATTTATTATTATTGATTATTATTATATTATTATTATTATTGATTAATTATGTATTATTATGGCGCTCACAAGAAGTGAATATACCCAAAAATTGTTGGCGTAAATTATATAGTAGCAGATATTGTTAATAAATTAGTTTCGAAAAAAATTTACTGTAGGGGGCGGTGGATGGTGTGTTGGAGGGGTGGGGGTGGATCGTGCCTTCATGTTATTTTGGAATGGTCAAGCATGTAACCCCAATGACCATGTTATTTTCTCGACATTATGAATCTGATTTCGACCAAACCATTTTATTTGGGAAAAATATGGAATAAATATTTCCCCATTCGAACTAAGAGGTGACATTATTTCCATCTCTGGGGCACTCCGTTAATTTTAGAACAATTAACTATCTTCTATCCCCGTTTTGATTATCATAAATGAGGTTTAGCTCAATGAAAGGCGGTACCTCCTATTTAAACCGAAGATCGAACGACCGTTTTCACAGTATGATGAAACCACTTAGAGCTTTGAATACTTTGGAAATTACTTGTCGTAAAACTGGGAAAAACCCCATAACCCTCTGTATGTAAAAAAACAAGGATTGCATGCTAACCATTTGCACAATGATGGTGATTAAAAATCACTTTTCATAAATAGCATCAAAAAAGCCGACTCGTCTATTTGCATGATTTAAAAAAAAGTCGATTTTTTTTGAGAATTTTGTATCCCCTACTCTGTGTCGTAAAAACTTCTACTCTCACACATTTCTTGCTTTAAACTAATGCGCTAAGAATCTTGTCACAGTTAGACACACGGAATGTTACACTTGTGCCTAGTACTTTATGAAATGTACAAAATGGCAGTGCTATTCGTCTTTAAAGGCCTCTGCACCCCATAACATTCATCAACTACATTGCAACCGTCACCAACAAATATAAATCCACCAAGCACTTCATGATTTATGAGGAAAATTGGAAATGTAAAAGCAACAGATAAACAAACGCAATGGACAAAGTCAACTCAGTGTCAGTTAGTACCGAGTAAAATAAAGCCGAACAGCTTTCCATCGGTAGAAGATAATGGGGAAAAGTAACAGCAGTGAACAAAATAGTTGATAGTGGACACTTGGCGAAGTTTAGACGATCATGATGGAATGGTGAGAGTAGGAAGATGAAAGCATTTATCCTCACTTTATAGTTTGTGATAAAGGACACAGACTGTAAGGTAACTTCAATGAAATTATTGGTGTAATAAAGTTACTTGATGTGAAAGTTGTTTTGTCGGGCAGGTGTAATTTTGGCACAGAGTTGACGTGTGAAACACGTGATGTTTTCTGCTCTAATCATAACACAACAATATCGTCTCTCCATCAAATGAATATGTTATTATAGAGAGAGACTGAAACTTCCCTAGTTAATTCTCATTTACTTTTGTCATTGGCGGCCATGCATAATTACTATGCAATTGTGCCCACGTAACGTATGAGCAATAATAATTTATTATTTATAAAGCTTCCAAATAACACTCATACGCTCCCACATACGCTCCCATCCATTCAATGGTTGATGGTGTTCAGATAGACATTTTAGGCAAATACTTTTCGACACGTAGTGTACAGAAAATAGACGACGTGATAGTCATTATAGTGGCTGGTGTTTGTCATCTGACTACACTAGTTTGGTGTTTGCTCTAATGTTGTTTAGAATTGGATATGATAGTATGGGTTGACCGTGTGACTGTCTCTAGTGTGCTGCTGCTGTGGGCTTAAAATTACAGTAAAATATTTTGTAATGAACTTGATAACGCTAGTACCATATGCGGAATACTGCCTACATCATTGTCTAACGGCTAATGTTGTGTCCTTCACGTACTCATACTACCATACAAATAAACACAGGCACACATTCATATACAAATAGAGTGCGAGTATGAAAAGATAAATGAGATACTGAAATTGAAAGGCCACCTTATACCTCATGGGTAGAGGAATTACACTCATTCCAAATGAAATTTTTCATTTTATTTGATACAATTTGTTTCAACTGTTAGAGGAATTTCAAATGCTGCACAGTGCTATGTTAAGTGCTATGGAAAATTGTAATTAATGTCTCATTTCTCTCATTTTGCACAATATCATGGACAAATTGCTTTAAAATAATGAAATTGTAATCAAAAGAAAGTGTTTAATCTTTGCATCATATTTATTTTTTTCATTAAATTTAGGACACAAATATTAGAGTCGTATGTCTTTGAATTAAGGAAAATTTCCTTAAAATAAACAATTTTTTTTTTGATTTAAATAAAGTAGCCATATATTGAATCGTTAGATTTAAGATAAAAACGTTTCAAACATAAGCCAAAAACTTATCTTGAGAGGTTTTCATCTTTGGGTTTACGTTTTTGTTTTTTTTTTTTTTGGATTAAGACAACCATGTTTTACTTTGAAGAATAACCGATGCCCTCATTCCAGAGTACGTTAAGTCGACATAGGCATTTTTTGATGGAGGTCGGTGTTGTTATTCGGATTGATGTGAGTTTGCATCCTGTCAACAAGTTCAAATTTATTGGACACTTCTATCAAAAATTAGGTTAATATTGTACGTAGCCTGCGATTAAAGTTTTAAAAATTTCACCATCCAAAAAGGCCAAAAGCTTTGTTCGGTCGAATGTGGTCTAAGTCATTTTTAGCCATGTTTCATTATCACTATTGAATTCGTACATACTAAAAACTACAATAAACATGATTTTAAGACCAAAAAAAATTAATTTATATCTTATACGGTTTTTATAAATTCTAAAAATAAAACTTTGAACTTGTTCACTTTTAGACTGTAACGGAACGAAATACATTTTTGAATTACCAATAGTGTAAATCAATAATGGTATTCGTCTTACATAAATTTATTAATTGTGCCTCATGTTGTTTAGTGTGTATGTATTTTTGTGTGGCCACTTATACACATACACACTGCTCTACTATTCCACATACCCACTGTCGTTCAATGCACTCTGGTGGGTATGGAGAACAATCACTCAATAGTCCTTAAATTAACTGAAATATTGAATCTTTTAAAAAAAACGCTTTTTAAGATAAAACCGCTTCAAATATAGGGATAATAATATCTTGAGGATTTAGTATCTTCGGTTTAAGAGTTTTTTTGGAATTAAGAAAATATTTTTTACTTCGAAGTTATCGCATAATTTGGATTGTTTAAACTGGATAT
>PGFW01045969.1:4472-14846 GCA_003123925.1 Haematobia irritans | reverse complement strand
TTTAATCGTCATCAGACAAATGTCAACCTGATGTTGTTTCCTCATCATACGCATATCCATCCTCGCCTGCGAAGAGAACCTTTAGCAGACTAACGTTTCCGATCCTCGAAGAAAATCTTAGCTAGACGAAGGAAGGAAATCTTCGTTACACAACGGTCTTCTCGCCACCGAAGCTAATCTTCGTCAGACATATTTTGATCCCAGCCTACATACTTAGTGTTCTATAAGCAATTTTCCTCCGCAGCAGCTATGCTAATCTTATAATGATTTCGATTGTAATAAAATTTGCAAAATATAAACGAGCTTTTGGAGTTGAGGGATCCTCACCGCATTATAAATTAGACATCTTTTTAGGAAGGAAATCTTTGACAGCTCTAAAATCCACACTCGCTTGTCATAGTAAAGGATGCACCGGTTCTGTAACCTGTGAAGTGCATAGGATTTCCTATTAAAACTGGAAGTGGGCTTCTAGGAGTATGAAAAAGATGAAATAAGCGTGACTGGCCTACCTAAGTTTGGGATTTTTTTTTTTCAGTGCTGGATTGTTTAAAACACCAACATTTAATTTTCGACTCCTTCATAAAATACCTACGCATATCTCATTATGTTCCAATTCTAAGCGAATTTTTTGTTTTATAGCCGAGTTTTTCCAATATTAAAAGTTAATCTAGTAGATTTCCATAAATTACCATCATTTTTAATATTTCGATGTTGGCATCCCTAATGCAATTAGAATAAAATTTTTGACAAAAATTAGTAATAGAAAATAAAATGTTGCCGAAATTTTTCAATTACAAATAAAAATTTTTTTGATATAAATTTCCTATAGAAATAGAAATTTTGACAATATTTTCTAATAGAAATGAAAATTTTGATAAAAATTCTATAGAAATAAAATTTTTCAGAAAAATAAAATTTTCTGATAATTTCTAATAGAAATAAAATTTCGGTAAAATTTTTCTTGTATAGAAATAAAATTTTTAACAAAAATTTTCTATAGAAATAAAAATTTTTACAAAAATTTTATATAGAAATAAAATTTGCAACAAAATTTTCTAATAGAAATAAATTTGATTACAAATTTTTCTACAATAAAGTAAAATTTTGACAAATTTTCTATAAAATAAAATTTTTTACAAAATTTTCTAATAAAAAATTTGGACAAAATTTTATATAAAAATAAAATTTTAAAGAAATTTCAATAGTAAATACCAATTTTGAGATAATTTTCTACAAAAAATAAAATGTTGAGAAAATTTCTATAGAAATAAATTCTAAAAGAAATAAAATTTTCGACAATTTTCTATATGAAATAAAATTTTGACAAAATTTTTCCTAAGTGAAAAATAAACATCGTGAAAAAATTTTCTATAAAAGTAATTCTTGCAAAATTTTCTATAGAAATAAAATTTTACAAATTTTCGTATAAAATTTGGAACAAATTTTCTAACAAAACAAAATTTGAGAAATTTTCAATAAGAAATAAAAAATTTTGAGATTAATTTTCTACAAAAATAAAATGTTGAGAAAAAATTTTATATAGAAATAAAATTTCTGCAAGTAGAGGATGCCTGATTGACGAAAAGGAGGAATGTGGTAATTCCGAAACCTTGTACATCCACCAACTATGCAGTGCCTATTGGGCTTTGCCAATAAAATTTGACAACATACTTTTCCTCTGTTGGGTAGCTACACCTTGTAGTTTTTAGTCAATGCATGCTTTAAGCTGAGAATCAAAACAACATAACGAAATAAAATTTTGAACCAAAATTTTCTATGAAAAATAAAATTGTGAAAATTTTTTTCTATAGAAATAAATTGTTTAGCAAAAAATTTCTATAAGAAGTACATTTTGAGCAAAACTTTTCGATAGAAATTACAATTTTGACAAATTTTTTCTATAAAAATAAAATTTTTTCAATAGAAAATAAAAATTTTGAATAATTTTTCTAAAAAAATAAAATTTTCACTAAAATTTTCTTTAGAAATACAAATTTTGACAAAATTTTCTATAGAAATAAAAATTTTTAGAAAAATTTTCTAGCAGAAATAAGAAGTTTCAAGAATATTTTCTAAAATAAATAAAATTTTGAAGAAAATCTTTTATAGAAAAAATTTTTCAAATATTTTCTATACGAAATTAAATCTTGAAAAAAAATTTTCTTAAGAAATAAATTTTTGAAAAATTTTCTATAGAAAATGAAATTTTGACAAAATTTTGACAAAATTGTGACAAAAATTTCTAATAGAAATAAATTTGAAAGCACCTCTATGGAAGAACATTTTAAGAAACTTTTCAATAGAAATAAAATTTTGACAAAATTTTATATAGAACTAAAATATTCGACAAAAATTTTCGTATAGAAATAAAAATTTTGACTAAAATTTTCATATGAAAATAAAATCGTGAAAAAAAAATTTCTAATAGAAATAATTGTTTACAAATTTTCTAGTAATAAGTAAATTTAGACCAAAATTTTCTATTAGAAATACTAATTTTGGACAAGAATTTTCTATAAAAATATAAATTTTGAGAAAATTTTCAATTAGAAATAAAATTTTGAGATAATTTTCTACAAAAATAAAAATTTTGAGAAAATTTTTTATAGAAATAAAATTTTCTAAAGAAATAAAATTTCCCAGCAAAATTATTTTATAGGAACTAAAATTTGTACAAAAATTTATATTAGAAATAAAATTTTGACCAAAATTTTACAAATACGAAATTAACATGTGAACAAAAATGTTCTATTGCAAAATTACTATAGATTATGGTAAAAATTTTTTTCTATAGAAATTATGTTTAACAAATATTTCTATAAGAAAAACTGCAAATTTTATCAAAATTTTATTTCTATAGAAAATGTTGACAAATTAATTTCTTTCTAAAAAAATTTGTCAATATTTTTTTTCCACAGAAAATTTTGTAAAATTTTTATTTCTATAGAAAATTTTGTCAAAATTTTATTTCTATAAGAAAATTTGTCAAAATTTTATTTGTATTGAAAATTTTTTCAAAATTTTATTTTTATAGCAAATTTTGTCAAAATTGTATTTCTATAGAAAATTTTGTCAAAATTTACTTTTTATAGAATTTTTTGTAAACAATATTATTTCTATAGAAAAATTTTTCACGATATTATTTTCATAGAACATTTTGTCAACAATTTATTTCTATATAAATTTTGTCAAATTTTTATTTCTAATAAAAATTTTGTATAAAAATTTTAGTCCTAATAAAATATTTTGTTGAAATTTTATTTCTTTAGAAAATTTTATTTCTATAAAAAATTTCTCAAAATTTATTTTGTAGAAAATTATCTCAAAATTTTATTTCTATTGAAAATTTTCTAAAATTTTATTTTTATAGAAAAATTTTGTCCAAAATTGTATTTCTATAGAAAATTTTGTCTAAATTTACTTATTATAGAAAATTTTGTAAACAATTTATTTCTATAGAAATTTTTTTCAGGCGATTTTATTTTTCATAAGAAAATTTTGTCAAATTTTATTTCTATAGAAAATTTTGTCGAAATTTTAGTTCTATATAAAATTTTTGTCAAAATTTATTTCTATTGAGAAAAGTTCTTAAAATGTTCTTCCAAAGAGGTGCTTTCAAATCTTATTTCTATAAGAAATTTTTGTCAGCAATTTTGTCAAAATTTGTCAAAAATTTCATTTTCTATATAAAAATTATTTTCAAAAATTTATTTCTTAAGAAAATTTTTTCAAGATTTAATTCTAATAGAAATATTTTGAAAAATTTTTTCTATAAAGATTTTCTCAAATTTATATTATTTAGAAAATTATTTCTGAACTTTTATTTCTGTAGAAAATTTTCTAAAAATTTTATTTTCTATAGAAAATTTTTGTTCAAAATTGTATTTCTAAAGAAAATTTTGTGAAAATTTTATTTTTGTAGAAAATTATTTCAAAATTTTATTTCTATTGAAAAATTTTATTTTTATAGAAAAATTTGTCAAAAATTGTATTTCTATCGAAAATTTTGTCAAAATGTACTTCTTATAGAAAAATTTTGTAAACATTTATTTCTATAGAAAAAAATTTTCAAGCAAATTTATTTTCATAGAAAAATTTTGTCAAAATTTTATTTCGTTATTGTTGTTTTTGATCTCAGCTTAAAGCCATGGCATTGACTAAAACTAACAAGTGTAGCTTAACCAACAGAGGAAAAGTATGCTTGTCAAATTTTATTTGGGCAAAGCCCAATAGACTGCAAAGTTGCGTTGGATGTACAGACTTTTTCGAATTACCACATTCCTCATCAAGCATCCCTACTTGCAGAAAATTTTATTTCTATATTCTATATAAAATTTTCTCAACATTTTATTATTTGTGTAGACAAATCATCTCAAAATTTCTACTTTCTATTGAAAATTTATCAAAATTTGTTTTTGTAGAAAAATTTGTCCAATTTTTATAGAAAAATTTGTAAAAATTTTCAATTTCTATAAGAAAAATTTTGTCAAGAAATTACATTTTTATAGCAAAATTTTTTCACGAGTTTATTTTCGATGAAAAATTTTGTCAAAATTTTATTTCTATAGAAAATTTTGTCGAAATTTTATTTTCTTTAGGAAAAATTTTAATTTCTATAGAAAATTTTCTCATACATTTATATTTTTGTAGAAAATTATCTAAAATGTATTATCTATTGAAAAATTCTCTTAAAATTTTAATTTATTATAGAAAATTGTTGTCGCAAATTTTTATAGAAAATTTTTGTAAAAATTTTAATTTTTTTAGAAAATTTTGTCAAAAATTTACTTTTTTTATAGAAAATTTTGTAATCAATTTATTCTATAGAAATTTTGTCAAAATTTTATTCTATATAAAATTTTGTAAAAATTTTATTTCTATAGAAAATTTTGTAAATTTTATTTCTATAGAAAAATTTTACCGAAAATTTTATTTCTATAGAAAATTTCAAGAAATTTTATTTTCTAAAAATTTATTTCTATAGAAAATTTTATCAAAATTTTATTTCTATAGAAAATATTGTCAAAATTTTATTTCTATAGGAAATTTTATCAAAATTTTATTTGTATTGAAAATTTCGGCAACATTTTATTTCTATTACTAATTTTGTCAAAATTTTATTTCTATTGAAAATTTTGTCAAAATGTTATTTCTATAGAAAATTCGGTCAAAATTTTATTTCTAAAGAAAATGTTGTCAACAATTTATTACTTTAGAAAATTTTGTCAACATTTTTACTTCTATAGAAAATGTTGTCACAATTTCATTTCTACAGAATATTTTTTCAAAATGTTTTTCTATAGAAAATGTTGCCAAAATCATTTCTACAGAAAATGTTATTGCCATAGAAAACTGTGGCAACTGTGATCCGAGAGCTCACCCATCGATAAGTGTGGACCTCATTCCTTCTAAAACCATACAACGAGTGTATGTAAAAAATATTGTCTGGGGCACTTCATAATGTGAGGCTTTAGGAGGGTGTTGCATGCCCCTATGAGTTCAAAAGGGGATCGTCTCCTTATATTTGCCTTTGTCCCATTCCCAGCTAATCCCTCGAGGATATTGCCTGTGTTCATCATGGTTATCACATTTTTACTAAATCGTATCAAAATTCATTTGGAAGTGGGAAATGTTCTGGCCTCCAACGTGGGTGTTGCCTCAGTGGCTTCAGGATTTTAGTTTTACTCCTCACATTTCTGACAACCACTTCCGAATGATTACAAAAAAGAATCATGTCAAAAATCGAACCAGATGGCGTTTTTGGACTTAGATATGTCGTGACCTCCAATTTGAATGTGATTTGTGAACAGGTTGTACTCCCTAGACATCAATATGAATGTCTATGATGTTGGTAACACGAAAGGGTTCCTCATAATTGACTTATCGAGTTTTTAGGCATCTTCTTATTATGCCCCTCAACGCCTTGATGACTAGGCATCGTTTTACCAGCTAATGCTCCAAACACTCTTTCCAATCACTTTACCTTGAATGTGGTTTCGCTACATAGTAGATAGGGACAGTAGGAATCTCGTTATGCCTTCAGGGATTATTTAACACAATGCCAATAACTTTGGGTTTTAGGACATGTATGGGTTCTGAACTTCAATTACCTTTACAGACGTGAATGTTGCTAGTTCATCATTAGCGTAAGTGTTTTTCATAACGTTTCCAAACGGCTTATTGTCTTTGCCATACGATTTACCAGATAATGTCCCAGGACCTTTCCTGGACTACTAAAAGTTTATTTTCACTAGATAAGCTCTTTCCAAGCCCCTTCCCTTTGGTTTAGTTGCATACGAGTAGTAGACAGAGGCCGTAGGAATCTCATTATGCTTTCAGAGATTCATTTAACCATAATGCAAATAACTTTGTACTTTAGAACGTGGGTGTGTGAAAGCTTATTTTCACTCGATACGATCTTTCCAAGTTCATTCCCTTGGCTTTGGTTTAGCTGCATACGATTAGTAGATAGAGACAGTAGGAATATCGGTATGCCTACCGAGATTCATTTATACCTTGTAAGAGACCGTACGGGCTCGGAAAGTGTTGTTTTTTAAGTTTATGTGTAATTTTAATTTTAATTATTTTTTTCCTTTAACTTTTATGCCATCTCATCCCACTGCTCATCGTCAAAGTTTGCATGAGCTTTAGTGCAAGACTGGACAATGTAGCCATTGAGTGTGAAATATATTTTAAGGCTTTCTCCATCTTTCATTCACAGTCATCCACCCACTGCAAGTGCTTGGTCCATCCTTTTGTATGTATGTGTGTGTGTGATAGCCAGTTGGTTATGTCCTTTATTGCAGAGGATTCCTTTTTTCTCCTCGCCATCATTTTCGCCGATAAACAATTTAACAACAATTGTTTTTCATTTGTAAATTCCTTTTTTTTTATTTCGTTCGAAATGTCCTTTTTGATGCAATGCATTTCTGCTCCTCCCTTCGCTCTCCTTCCGCGCTCCAAACATAAACCATGATTGTGGCATATATATGGCTGTCCGGTACATCCCATCACTGAGTGGTTTTTGGCGCATGGAAGATTGGCCAGACTGTTGTTGGCCTTCAGATTTAAGTTAAACTGAGGTAAACGTTTGCAAATGTCGACAATTGGAGATTTAAGTATTTCCGTTGGCAAACATGAAGCTAATTAAAAATTCACAAAAATTCCTTACACTTGATTGCATGTCCGGAAAATCACAGCAGCAATAATGATTAACAGATTCTGCGAAAACAAAAAAGCAAACAAACTTTAATCATGGTGAAAATATGTATTTTCAATAACCTTAGCCGTAGGATGCGAAAATAATCATTAAGTCTTTAAATGGATTAATTAAGCTATTCAAGCAGAATGCTTTTAACACGCATAGCATATTTCATTTCAGACATCTGTCAATAGAATTTTATAATGGCCACATGCATTTATATAATGAGAGAGAGAGGGAGAGAGAGAGACATCGTATAATACTTTAACCATGTGTTGCTTTTGAGACTTCGACCTGCAAGAGAAATCCCTGAAAATTCAGACTGCAGTTCAATCACAGGGACTTTGGTCATAATCAGGGTTGCCATTCTGGTCCGATCCGATCGTCAAATCGGTAATTTTTCAAATTTTCTATAGAAATAAAATTTTGAGAAATTTTTCTATAGATATAAACCTTGACAAAATTTTCTAATAGAAATAAAATTTTGACAAATTTTCTATAGAATTAAATTTTGACAAATTTCTTATAGAAATAAAATTTTGTCAAAAAATTCCTATAGAAAACGAATATTTGACAAAATCTTCTATAGAAATAAAATTTTGACAAAAATTTTCTATAGAATAAATTTTTGACAAAATTTTCTATAGAAATAAAATTTTGACAAAATTTTCTATTGAAATAAATATTGACAAAATTTTCTATAGAAATAAAATTTTGACAAAAATTTCTATAGAAATAAAAATTTTGTCAAAAATTTTCTATAGAAACGAATTTTGACAAAAATCTTCTATAGAAATAAAATTTTGAATTTTTATTAAATTTGAACAAAATTTTCTAATAGAAATAAAATTTTGTCACAAATTTCTATAGAAGCGAAATTTTGACAAAATTCTTCTATAGAAATAAAATTTTGACAAAATTTTCTATAGAATTAAAATTTTGACAAAATTTTCTATTGAAATAAAATATTGACAAAATTTTCTATAGAAATAAAATTTTGACAAAATTTTCTATAGAAATAAAATTTAACAAAATTAGAAATAAACTTTTGAGAAAATTTTCATATGAAATAAATTGTGACAAAAGTTCTACAGAAATAAAATATTGAATAAAAATATGGCAAAATTTTCTACAGAAATAACATAATGACAAAATTTTCTATAGAAAAATAAATTTTGACAAAATTTTTAATAGAAATAAAATTTTGAGAAAATTTTCAATAAAAATAAAATTTTGACAAAACAGTTTCAATAGAAATAAAATTTTGACAAAAGTTTCTCATAGAATAATATTGACAAATTCATGAAATAAAATATTGACAAAATTTTCCATAGAAATGAAATTTCACAAATTTTTCTATAGAAATGAAATTTCGACAAAATTTTCTGTAGAAATAAAATTTTGATAAAATTTTCTATATAATTCAAACATAAACAATATTTTCTATGGGAATATAATATTTTAAGAAAATTTTCTATAGGACTAAAATTTGGACAAAATTTTCTTTAAAATTATATTTTTGACAAAAATTATCTATAGAAATAAAATTTTGACAAAATTTGTTGTAGAAATAAAATTTTGACAAAATTTTCTACAGAACTCCTTGTGCAGATTTTTCTATAGAAATAACATTAAAGCATATATTTCTATAGAAATTAAAATTTTTGTCAAAATTCTTCTATAGAAATAACATTTTGACGAAGTCTTCTATTGAAATAAAATTTTGACAGTCTTCTACCGAATAAAATTATCAAAAATTTTCTATAGGAATAAAATTGTGACAAAAATTTTTATTGAAATAAAAATTTTGACAAACGTTTCTATAGAAATTAAATAATGACAAAATATTCTATAGAAATAAAGTTTTCTATTGAAATAAAATTTTGACAGTCTTCTATCGGAATAAAATTTTTATCAAAATTTTTTATAGGAATAAATATTTTGACAAAATTTTTTATTGACAATAAAATTTTGACAAAACGTTTCTATAGAAATTAAATAATGATCAAAATATTCTAAAGCAATGAAATTTCGACAAAATTTTCAATAGGAATAAAATTATGACAAAATTTTCTATAGAAATAAAGTTTGACAAAATTTTCCTGTAAGTGTTTTTCTATAGAAATAACATTTTCATAAATTTTCTATAGAATAATAATTTTTTGTTTCGTTTTGTTATTGTTGGTTTTGTTCTTTAATTATTGTTTCGTTGTTTTCTTTGATTTCAGCTTAAACCATACATTGACTAAACTACAAGTGTAGCTTAGCCAACGAGAGGAAAATAATGTTTGTCAAATTATTTGGGCAAAGCCTTGTAGACTGCAAGATGGGTTGGATGCGACGCACGTTTCGCGAATTACCACATTCCTCATCAGCATCCTCTACTTGCAGCAAAACTATCAACCAATTATCAGAATAAATTCAGGCAGTTCATTAAACCCAACAATGAACCACACTTGAACCTTCCGAAAAAGGTTTTACATGATAGCCGGCTTATGCCGAAATAAATTCGTAACAAAATAAAATTTTGCAAAATTTTGTATAAAATTAGAGCTTAAACCATATTTTCTACTGGACTATAATTTTGCAAAAAATTTTCTAATAGAAATAAAATTTGCATAAAAATTTCTATAGAAATAAAATTTTGACGAAATCTTCTATAGAAATAAAGTTTTGACAAATAAAATTTTGACAAATTTTTTATAGAAATAAAATTTTGACAAAATTTTCTATTGTATATAAATATCGACAAAATTTTCGTTAAAAATATATTTTTGACAAAATTATCTATAGAAATAAAATTTTGACAAAATTTTCTATAGAAATCAAATGTTGACAAAATTTTCTATAGAAATAAAATTTTGAGAAAATTTTCGATAGGAATAAAATTTGGACAAAATTTTCTTTAAAAATATATTTTTGACAAAATTGTTTATAGAAATAAAATTTTTACAAAATTTTCTATTGAAATAAAATATTGACAAAATTTTCGTTAAAAATATATTTTTGACAAAATTATCTAATAGAAATAAAATTTTGAACAAAATTTTCTATAGAAAATCAAATGTTGAATTTCTATAGAATATAAATTTTAGAAAAATTTTCCGATAGAAGATAAAATTTGGACAAATTTTCTTTAAAAATATATTTTTTGACAAAATTTCTATAGAAAT
>PGFW01045949.1:13123-25833 GCA_003123925.1 Haematobia irritans | reverse complement strand
TATATTAAACTTTTGTCATCCGGTTTGTAACACATCAATATATTGCTTAAGACCCATAAAAGTAATATATTCTGGGTTGTGGTGGAATTTGAGTCGAAATCTGAGCATGTCCGCCGTCCGTCCGTCTTGTTGAATCACTCCACCTTCGAACGAAACAAGCTATGACTTGAAACTGCACAAGTAGTTGTTATTGATGTACGGTCACCGATGGTATTGCAAATGGGCCATATCCGGCTCCACTTTTACGTAATAGCCCCCATATTAAAACGGACCCACAAATTTGCGTTTTGCGGATTGCTCTAATTAGAAGCAAAATTTCATCCGATTCCCGCTGAATTTGGTACATGGTGTTACGTATATAGTCTCTAACAACCATGCAAAAATGTCCATTATCGAGTCACTTTTACGTATAGCCCCCATATAAACGACCCAAAACTTTGGGCTTTGCGATTTGCTCTAAGAGAAGCAAATTTCAATCGCATCCGGCTCCTGAAATTTTGGTTACACCCCCCCCCCCCCCCCTGGTGTAAAGTATATGGTCTCTAAAACCATATGCAGAAATTGGTCCATATCGGCTTCATAACTACATATAGCCCCCATATAAAACCCGATTGCCCCATTTGGTTTGCGGAGCATATAAGAGAACCAAAATTTCATCCGATCCGGCCTGAATTTTGCGTACATTTGGTGCTTGATATATGCGCTCTAACAACCATGCACAAATTGCGGTCCACATCGGTCCATAATTATTATATAGCCCCCATATAAACCGAATCCCCGATTTGGCTGCGAAGCCTCTAAGAGAGCGCAAATTTTCATCCGATCCGGCTGAAATTTGGTACATGGTGTTGGTTTATGTTCTCTAGATGAGCAATCAAAATTGGTCCACATCGTCCATAATTCATATATAAGGCCCCATATAAACCCCCCAGATTGACCTTCGAGGCCTCTTAGAGGAGCAAAATTCATCCGATTTCCGGTTTGAAAAGTTGGTACGTGGTGTTAGTATATTGCTCCCTAACAACCATGCAAGAATTGGTCCATATGGTCATTAATTTATATATAGCACCCATATAAATCGATCCCCAGAATTTGTCCTCGGAGCCTCTTGGAGGAGCCAAAATTTCATGCGATGCCGGTTGAAATTTGGGAACATCGTGTCTGTAAGATTGTGGTCTCTAATAAACACGCAAGAATTGTCCTATCGGTCATAATTATATTAGGGCCCATATAAACCGATCCCAGATTTGTTCTCCGGCGGAGCCTCTTGAGGAGCAAAAATTATCCGCATCGGTGTGAAATTGCAAACGTGTGTTAGTATAAGGCGCTATAACATGCCAAAATTGTTCATATATAGCGATCCCCAATCACACAAAAATTGCCCGTCCATATCGGTCATAATCACGGTTGCCACTCCGAGCCAAAAATAATCTGACAAAAATTATTTTATAGAAAACTTGTTCAAAATGTTTTTCAAAAAAAAATTTTGTCCAAATTTTATTTCTATAGAAAATTTTGTCAAACATTTATATTTCTATAGAGATTTTTGTTCAAAATTTTATTTCATTAGAAATTTTTCAAAATTAATTTTTATATGAAACATTTTTTCCAAATTCTGATTTCTATAGAAAATTTTTCAAATTTTATTTCTATAGAAAAATTTTTTCCAAATTTTATTTCTATAGAAATATTTTTTCCAAATTTTAGATTCTATAGAAAATTATTTTTTCCAAATTTATTTCTATAGAAAATTTTATGCTCAAAATTTTCACTTTCTATAGAAAATTTTGTCAAAATTTTATTTCTTATAGAAAATTTACTTGTCAAAATTTTATTTTCTATTAGAAAATGTTTGTTCAAAAATTTTTTATTTCTGTAGAAAAAATTTTTCCCAAATTTTATTTCTGATTAGAAAATTTTTTCCAAATTTTATTTCCTATAGAAAATTTTTTCAAATTTTTATTTTCTGTAGAAAATTTTTTCCAAATTTTTACTTCTTTATAGATAAATGTGTGTCAAATATTTAAATTTTGTCAAAGTTTATTTTCTTTATAGAAACTTTAAACTTAATTATATACGTATTTTAATGGCCTTTTTTTAGTTTAATATATACCCACGTATGGACTATGTCGAGTGTATATAAGTGTTAGGAAGTTTTAAAGATACCTTGCCATCGGCAATGTGTACCGCGACCCAAGTAATTCGATTGTGGCGATGACAGTTTTCAGTAGAAGTTTCTACGCGAATCCATTGGTGAGGGTACATAAGCTTTCGGCCTTGGCCGAACTTACGGCCGCTATTATACTTGTTAAAATCTCAAATTGGCATCTAGTAGCTTTGCCGTGCTAGGACTTGGACAATTTTTCACGAAGCTTTCAACATTTTCTATTGTAAAAATGCCGAAAACGCCTGTTGGTTATTCTTTATATAAATATCTCAGTATTCAGTTGGGTTATCACGAGATGTCTCTTTGCGTTCAAAACTGGGAATCTCAAGAAGTCTACTTTTCAACTACTTTCTACTTCGGAAAAGTACATTTTACGATTTTTTTTTAATTTTTTAGAAAAGATCGATTGTTCGATTTTTGAAAATTTGTAAACAACGACTTTCGACTTGTTGGTAAAATTTATTAAAGTTTCTGTCCTTCCCATCAGCTTCATTAAACAACATCTATAAAAAGGCCCGAATTGAATATGTCACCAATGGGCCGCGTCCTGCGAGCACATCCGTTTTTCACCGATTCATTTGCACAGCGATGAATCATTAAATTAGCAAATGGCTAATATTTACCACTTTGTTGTCAAAATGCAACCAAATATTCCTCGATAACATGTTCCATGAATGCACCAACCTCCTTTTGACATTCCTCGCACTGGATAGGTTTCGGCCACAATTTTGAAAATATTAAATATTTTGGCAATGAATCTCTGAGTTTTCGGAAGATACAGCAGACAACAAATTACAACATTTGGGTTTGTTGTTAAATTTTAATAAGTGACAAAATTTAAGGCTTCTCAATTATTCATATTCCAGGAAATGAATGTGCTGTCATAAGAGAAAATAGCCTACGGATACGAATCCAATGTATATATCATGACCACTTGTGTATTGAGTATGGTTATTGTTAAAGCTGAACACATATTCATATACGAGTATGTATGTGTTGAGGATGAATGTTAATTTGTTTTACCATAAAGCAAACAAGAGCAGCCCTTCACAAAACTGCTTGCCACATCTAGTATCGTTGGATCTATGATAGTGTTCTCTATGGTGTGCTAACCTTAAACACCCATCTTCATTATGTTTTCATTCTGTTAAGAGTTTGTGTGTATGTGTGTGTGACTACATTGTCAGTCAATCCACACACAAGTAATTTTACATATAAATATTATTACATGTGCAGTCTGACGGACAAGGCTCATCCAATCAGAAACTTATGTTAGGCCTCATGGGTAAGGAGATTCAAATAAGTTATACGAAAGGATCAGGATGAAAATTTCTTTGCAACTTAAGCGATCTGGTTCTAATCACGGTTGACACAGTTAGTAAAACTCTACCAAAATAGGTAGATTTTTACTGTTTGGTAGATTGGCAGAATTCTTAATGTTTGCGTAGATTTTGCACAATTGTCCTCTTCAAATAAGAGGTACGGAGTACTTGAATTTACTATAAATATATAGAAATAAAATGTTCCAAATTCTGTGATAGAAATAAAATGTTGTCAAAATTTTTCTTATAGAAATAAAACTTTGGACAACAATTTTCTATTGAATAACATTTTTGACAACTAAAATATGACGAAATAAAATTTTGACAAAAATTTTGTATAGAAATAGAATTTTGACAAAATTTTCTATAGCAATAAAATTTTGACAAAATTCTCTACAGAAATAAAATTTTGACAAAATTTTTTTATAAAAATAAAGTTTTAACAAAATTTTCTGTATAATAAAATTTTGACAAAAATAAAATGGAAATAAATTTTCACAAAATTTTTTCTGTAGAAATAAAATTTTCTGTATATAAATGGTTTTATAGAATTAAAATTTTGACAAAATTTTTATAACATACAAATTTTACTTCTAAAGAAAATTTGTAAAATTTAATTTCTATATGCAAAATTTTTGTCAACATTTTTTATATAGAAATTTTATTTCCTATAGAAAATGTTGACAATCATTTTCTATAACAAATAAAAATGTTGACAAAAAGTTTTTATTGAAATAAAATTTTGACAAAATTTTCTTACAGAAATAAAAATTTGCAAAATTTTTTTACCGGAATTAAAATGTTGACAAAATTTTCTATATAAATATTAATTTTGAAAAAATTTTCTAAAGAAATAATATGTTGTTCAAATTTTCTCTAGGAAATAAAACTTTTTTCTATTTTAGAAAAAAAATTTTGTCAAAATTTTCTATAGCAAATAAATTTGACCAAATTTTTTTATAAAAATAAAGTTTCTAACAAAATTTTCTGTATGAAATAAATTTTGACAAAAATAGATTGAAATAAAATTTTTCACAAATTTTCTGATAGAAATAAAATTTGACAAAATATTTGTATAGAAATAAATTTGACAAAAATTTTCTATACAGAATTTTACTCTAAAGAAAAATGTTTTCAAATTTTAATTTTCTATAGAAAATTTTGTCAAAAATTTTTATATAGAAAATTTTTATTTCTTAGAAAATTATGACAAAAGTTTTTATAGAACAAAATTTTGCACGAATATTTTTATAAGAAATAAAAAATTTGATCAAAATTTTCTACAAGAAATAAAATTGTTGACAAAATTTTCTAATATAAATAAAATTTTGAAAAAAATTTCTTAGAAATAAAATTGTTGCTCAAAAAATTTCTATAAATAGACAAAAGTTTGACAAAATTTTCCACTAGAAATAAAATGTTGCCAAAATTTTCTACAGAAATTAAATGTTTTTCACAAATTTTTCTATATAAAAAAAATTTTCACAAATTTTCTATAGAAATAAAATGTTTGTCAAAATTTTCTAATAGAAAATAAAACCTTTGATCAAAATTTTCGATAGAATAAAATTTTGAAAAAAAAAATTTTCTACAGAAATAAAAGTTTGACAAAGATTTTTTATAAAAATAAAAGTTTTAAACAAAACTTTTCTGTATACAGTAAAATTTTTGACAAAATTAAAATGGAAAACAAAATTTTTTAGAAATAAAATGTTGATCAAAATATTTATAGAAATAAATTTTTGTACAAAATTTTCTATACAAATACAAATTACCTTTTTAAGAAAAGTTTGTCAACAATTTTAATTTCTGTAGAAACTTTTGTTCAATTTTAATTATTCTATTAGAAAATTTGTCAAAATTTTTTTATTATAGAAAAATTTTATTTTTATTAAGAAAATTTTTGACAAACATTTTGTATAAAATAAAATTTTGACCAAACAAGAAATAAAAATTACAAATTTTCTACAGAAATAAAATGTGAGAAAATTTTCTATATAAATAAAATTTTTTGAAAAAATTGTTATAAGTATAAAACTTTGACAAAATTTTCCATAGAAATAAAATTTTGAAAAAATTTTCTACAGAAATAAAATTTTGACAAAATTTTCTACAGAAATAAAATTTTGACAAAATTTTTTATAAAAATAAAGTTTTAACAAAATTTTCTGTATAAGTAAAATTTTGACAAAAATAAAAATTGGAAACAAAATTTTCTGTAGAAATAAAATGTTGACAAAATATTTTATAGAAATAAAATTTTGACAAAATTTTCTATACAAATACAAAAAAATTTTTTTACCTTTTAAGAAAGTTTCGTCAAAAATTTTTTTTCTGTAAGAAACTTTTGTCAAATTTTAATTTCTATAGAAAATTTTGTCAAAATTTTTTATATAGAAAATTTTATTTTTATAGAAATTTTGGACAACATTTTGTATAAAAAATTAAAATTTTGACAAAAGAAATAAAAATTTTACAAAATTTTCTAACAAGAAATAAAATGGAGAAATATTTTCTATATAAATAAAATTTTGAAAAATTTGCTATAGATATTATTAAACACTTTTGACAAAATTTTCCATAGATATAAAATGTTGGACAAATTTTTTCATACAGAAATAAAAATTGTTTGACAAAATTTTCTATATAAAATAAAATTTTACAAAATTTGCAATAGAAATACACATTTTTGTAAAAATTTTCTATAGAAATAAAAGCAAAACTCGCTGATAGGAGGGACCATTCCAAGTATTGAGAAAAAAAAAACATATTTCATACGATTTTTTTAAATGGTAGTTTGTCTAGATAGTTTCTTCTACTTTTTGCGTAGATAATTTTAGGTAGATCAAAGTGTTCACAAACAGGATGGAATAAACAAACTTATTTATACCCAATCACCTATTCTATTTGTCCATGGTTATATTTAAAGCCTTCCATAAGATCATTTATTATGCCTGTAGCATTATGCCAAGAAAAATTTAAATTATATGCGTTATGCATTTCAATGTGAGGTTATGAAAATTTTATTTTCGAACATGCATATTTATTTATTTGGACAACATTGTCAAAAAAAAAACAAGTAATACGGCCGTAGTCCGGCCTGCCGAATCTTATATACCCTCACCATGCGATTTGCGCTAGAAACTTCTTACGAAAAACTGTCAGGGAACCCATGTAGTGCGTCTGTGCGTAATACATTGCCGATGCAAGGGTATCATAAATCTTCTTAAACAATCGTACTTCTAAATTGCAAGTTAGTTGTAACGTCTAATTATATTAGACAAAACAGTGTATATGCTTAATGTAAGTCTTTACAAAATAATTACGAACACGATATGGACTTTTCCGCCATTAATTTAGAGAGCCAGAATTGAAAATATGGGGGCTATATACAATTTATGAACCGATATGGATCAATTTTTGTGCGTTTGAGGAAATCGTTTTAATACTGAGGGCTATAACTTATAACTATAGACCCATATGAACCTAGTTTAGCATTGTTGTTAGAGACCATATACTAAAACACCCGGTTCCAATTTCAACCGAATCGGCTATGAATTTTAACTCCTTCATGAGGCCTCCGCGAGCCGTCAAAATCTGGTGGATCGGTTTTTCATGGGGGCTATATATAATTATGGACCGATGTGAACCAATTTTTGCATGATTTGCTTAGGAGACCATTATACTAACACCACGCCATACCAAATCACCGGCATCTGGATGATTTTTTGATCCTCTAAGTAGGCTCCGGGAACCTTAAATCACGGGCGCAATCGGGTTTATTAAGGGGACTATATAATAACTATGTGACCGATATTGAAAGATATGTCTTTCAAATACGAATGCAAATTTTCTTTGCTTAGCATAGAAGACACATTTCTCTAATATAAAGTTTTTTTCCTTGATCCGATAAAGTCGATAAACTTTCAATGAAAGTCGTATTGTCCTTATTATATTAAGTGATTTCACTTAAAAATAGCTATCATAAACATTGAAAAGAAAAAATGTATTAAAAATTTTTGTCCCTTTTGCACTTTTGACTACAAAGAAAAAAATCGGTTAAAATCGTACTTGAACATAGCAAATTTCTACTAGAAGTTCGAGTCTTAATTTGGAAAACAAAGTTGTTCGTTAACACGTTTTAAAATATGGTCTTGATAGGATATGAAGAACAAGTATATACGGGCCGTTAAGTTCGACCAGGCCGAACGGTTATGATACCCTACCATCCATGGATTGCGTTTAGAATCTATCTACTGAAGATTGTCATCCACAGTCGGAATTACTTGGGTTGCGATAAACACTTGCCGATGCAGGTCATTCTTAAAACTTCCTAACACCGTAATATAACCACATATCGTTACGTGGTATTATATTAAACTAAATAGGCGATTAAATACGTATATAATTAAGTTTAAATTTCTATAGAAATAAAATTTTGACAAATATAAAATTTTGACAACATTTTCTATAGAAGTTAAAATTTGGAGAAAAAAAATCTATAGAATGAAAATTGGAAAAAATTTTTCTATTACAAATAAAATTTGACAAAATTTTCTATTAGAAATAAAAATTTAACAAAACTTTCTATAGAAAATAAAATTTTGACAAATTTTTCTATAGAAATAAAATTTAGACGAAAAATTTTCTATAGAAATAACATTTTGACAATGTTTATCTATAGAAGTAAAACATTTGACAATGTTTTCTATAAAAATAAAATTTTGGTAGATTATTTTTGGCTTCGGAGCTGGCATAACCATGATTATGAACCGATATGGACCCAATTTTTGGTGTGATCGGGGATCGGCCTATATATAACTCTAGGACCGATATGACCAATTTTGGCATGGTATTAGCGGCCTTATACTAACACCACTTTGCAAATTTCAAGGGATCCGATGAATTTTTCTCCTCCAAGAGGCTCGGAGATCAAATCTGGGCGAACGGTTTTATATGGGGCATGTATAATTAGGACGATATGGACCAAATTTTGTGCATGGTTGTTAGAGACCAATATACTAACACCACGTACCAAATTTCAAGTCGGATCGGATGACTGTACTCCTCTAAGAGCTTCCGGAGGTCAAATCTGGGGATCGTATTATAAATGGGCTATATATAATTATGGCCGACTGTTGGACCCAATTTTTGCATGGTCATTAGAGAACATATACCAACACCATTATGTACAAATTTCCAGCCAGATCGGTATGAAATTTTTGATTCTCTTAGAGGTCCCAAGCAAATAGGGGGGATCGGTTATATGTGAGGGCCTATATGTAATTATAGGACGATGATGACAATTTCTGCATAGGTTGTTAGAGACCATATGGCCATATGGCCATAGGGAATCGGCGAGCTGTTGTGGCATGTAGCGCCATCTTGTTGAAACCAACATTGTTAACCAACGTTCAGTCTTCTATCCATTTTTTGCAACAAAAAGTTTGTTAGCATCGAACGATAGCGATCGCCATTCACCCGTAACGTTGCGTCCAACAGCCATCTTTGAAAAAAATACGTCCAATGGATTCCACCAGGTACAAACCACAACAAAACAGTGCATTTTTTCGGATTGCATGGGCAGTTCTTGAACGGCTTCTGGTTGCTCTTTCACTCCAAATGCGGCAATTTTGCTTATTTACGTATGCCATTCAACCAGAAATGAGCCTCATCGACTGACAAAATTTTTGTCAGATATACAACATTTCGAACGAACACTGATTTTGGTAAATAAAATCAATGATTTGCAAGCGTTGCTCGTTAGTAAGTCTATTCATGATGAAAAAATGTCAAAGCATTACTGAGCAGTCTTTCTCTTGACACCATGTCTGAAATCCCACGTAGATCTGTCAAAATACTAATGCAGTGAAATCCTAACCTCAAAAGAACTCACCCTCTTATGAGGGGGCTATATGAATTTATGGACCGATATGAGACCAATATTCTGCATGGTTGTTAGAGACCATATTTATACTAACACCATGTACCAAATTTCAGCCGGATCGGATGAAATCTTGCTTCTCTCACCCCCCCCCCCCTAAAAAGAGCTAATAACAAGCCAAATTTGAGGCGTCCGTTTATATGCACATGAAAAAAAAGGCATTGCCGGTTCCAAAGATTTTGTCTTTACTTTTAAAAATATTCGTATTGATTCCCGAGCCAAAGAAGCGGAGATACAAGTAAGGATACTTTTTAAGACACAATGTCTCTTTTTAAATTTGGGTTTTGTGTTCTTTGCTTTCTAGGAAGCAAATTTTAATTTTTCGTTTTTTCAGCTTTTTCTTCATATTGCTATCAAAGTCCTTTAAATAACGACGTTAACGACAACTTTATTTCCAAATTAAGACTTGACCTTCAGTAGAAATTATGATATGTTTCAAGTTAATAAAAACGTCTTTAAAATCTGAAGTGTTGAAAAATACTGTCGCTATATTTGAACGATTTTTTGCTTTGTATCAAGATGCAAAATGGCCAACAAATTTAAGACAATTTCATTAATATGTAAAGATATTTTTCTTGAGTTATTAAAGTCAAGTGACCTTACGCCCAAAAATTTTGTTCTTTTCCATGTTATAATACCATTTTAAGTGAAAAATCACTTAATTATAAGGATAATTTACGACTTCATTGAAAAGTTTATCGACTTTTGGACAACGGAAAAAACTTTATATTAGAGAAATGCGCTCTTCTACGCCTAAGCCAAAATTTGCATTCGTATTTTAAGACATGAACATCTTTTGACCTGCACGACAATATTTTTTTCATGTGGGGTTTAATCGTAAAAGTGCGAACGATTTGAACCAATTTTCGTTCTAGTTGTTAGAGACCATATACTAACACTATGCTACCAAAATTTCAGCCGGATTGGATGAAATTTTGCTTTCTCTAGAGCATCGCAAAGCCAAATTTGGGGGTCCCTTTATATGGGGGATATACGTAAAAGTGGACCGATATGGCCCATTTTCAATACCATCCGACCTACATTCGATAACAACTACTTGCTGCCAAGTTTCAAGTCGATAGCTTGTTTCCGCTTTGCGGAAGTTAGCGTGATTTTCAACAGGACCGACGGACGGACTGCTCAGATCGACTCCAGAATTTGCACCCACGACCCCAGGAATATAATACTTTATGGACGTCTTAGAGCAATATTTTCGATGTGTTACAAACAGCAATGAACAAAGTTAATATACCCCCATCCTATGGTGGAGGTATAAAATGAAAAATTAAAAAATTTTGCTTCCTAGAAGGGCAATGTCACAAAACCAAATTTTAAAAGAGAAGTCGACTGTCTTAAAAGTATCTACATGTATTGTATTCTGCTTCTTTCTCGGAATCAATACCAACATTTTTAAGTAAAGACAAAATCTGTGACCGCGGCCATGTTTTTTTTTTCAGTGTGGCGCCGGAGTATAATTTGCTTAATACTGTAAAAGACGTCAACGTTTATTCGCAAAGTAATATTACAAACAAACCACGAAAAAAAAAAAAACAAACAAACGTAGTTCCGTTGTTTCTTAAAATTTCACTAGAAGTAATAGTACTTTTTTTCCGTTACAGGTACGGGGAAATCGGATTTAGACGCTGTTCGAGATATTTCGCTTATTCCTATAACTTTTTTAAAATCTTTCAACCATTACTGATTGTTTTAATCACAATTTCCTTTTTGTAGTCATCTTATATTATGTAAAATTTTTTAATCTTATACACGTTTTTTTAACTCAAGCAAAATGAATAATAAACTAAAGAATGCTTTCAAAATATTTTATTAAAAACAACAAAACTCACAAACTTTTAATATTCATTAAATTTAATATGAGCGACATTATCTTGTTCTTTTGATTTTTTGTCTTTTTTTTGTTTTTTGTAGTCTTTTAAATTTCGTAATGTTCGGGTATGCATGAGTGTATATCACAACTGATGTTTAATTACTGCTAATTGAATTTTGTTTTAACCACTCAAATCTTTGGAAGAAGTGAAACACAAAATGAAAAAAAAAGAAAAGAACTTTAAAAATGTTTCAATTGTTCTTTACGCTTACATTTCACCATTCCTCGAAACTTCACAAAATCACAAAAAAAAAAAAATAGAAAAAAGAAACGAACGAAACCAAAGAAACCAAAATGACAATCTCTACCAAAACTGAAGACAAGAAAGTTTTTTTTGGAGAAAAATGAAACAATTGCCAAACCAATGGCGTAACGAAAAGTTAACGTTTAGACAGACAGGCAACGAAACAACATAAAAACACACGAAACAGATGTGATGCCAAAGAAAAAACTCTTAATGCAAGCTTTTTTAAAAGGATTAAAAACGTATATCACACAGGACGACAAGGACGCAGCACCGGCTCCAAAATGTGTGCCAAAATAATAGAGCAATCTTCCTCTTCCCCCATCCTATGGTGGAGGGTATAAAAATTGTTATGTTATATCGGGCCCTCAAACCTTCAAATTCTCTCTAAATATGCCATTACTCTTAGATATTTCTTGCATTTCAGTTTCCGTTGTGGTAGTCGTTGTACACAATCATGGAGTCTTTCATTTCCTGTTGATAGTCCCTGGTACTCTAAACTGCTACTCGTACTCTAGCAGTGCCATGAGCACAACCATCAGTTAATGTATGCGTGAAGCAATTACTAATGCAGAATCTCCTCCAACACAACTCTCCAGCAACCACATGTCCCAAGTTCTCCATGGCATACAACTACAGCAGGGTATATTTAACTGGTTGCCACCACTTGAGGAAGAGTTGCATCCATAAGTAACCATTAAATGGAATTATTTGTGTAAAATTTGATTTGTGTCTGTTTAATGGTGAAAGCCAAAACTGCACCAATAGTACAGACGGCAGGACGGATGAGATTTATTTGCAGTTACCCAAAGACAAAAGAGAAAAGATTGGCAGACGGACCAATGCCGAAGGGATTGACGCAAATGGCATAAATTAAATTATTTGTATGCGCTTTCAATATTTATTTTGGGAAATTAAGCTGAAGTGAGTACAAAGTGTTGAGCAAGATGAATAGCGAATGAAATCGTATATTTATTGGTTCTACCAAATGCCAAGAAATACAAGTTAGCATAAGTCAAGTGGATTTATGCAAATGCAGGGTTAGTGAATTTATTTATTTTATTTTTAAGATAAGAGCTATATGTAGCTTTCGAAAGCCAAAGAGCTCTAATTGGTGATGTGAGCAATATATAAGATAGCCGTAT
>PGFW01045928.1:13028-24086 GCA_003123925.1 Haematobia irritans | reverse complement strand
TAAAAGGCATTGCCGAGGGAGGACCGAGAAGAAAGTAGATAAGTGTATGCCCGATTCCATGTAAGCTCAAGCGTACAAGGGACCATACTTTCTATAGCATCAGAGTATACCGAACTGGCGTTCCACCACATTACTATAAGTAATATCCAATATCAGTGATCAATATTAAAGATTTACTTATATTCTTGAGACAAATATTAAGTTTTTCACTTGAAGAGCTATCATGTTCATTTGTGATTGAATGTACATGTGCAATTAAAGAAAAATATAGCTCCGGATATCGATCTAATTCGTGATTGGAAAATCAAGAAAATATTATTTATTTGTGTGCTGTCGGATTGAAGAAATTTTCAATAAATAAAATGAAATGGAAATTAACACATGGATCATTAACTGAAATCACAGCATTTTTTTTTGAGCGGGATCAACTCAATTGCATTGATCTAGTCAAGTATATTTTTTGTTTGTAGGATCATTAGAAATTTAAGTTAGAGATAAACAAATACTTGATTACAAAATTAATATCACTTCTCTGACATTTTGAATTATACATTTATGTGACGATTGAACTACATAGCTAATTTTTTTGAAAACGCGCCACTTCAATTTATTGAAAAAAGAAAATGCATGTCCTTCACCCATTTGAAAAATTTTGGTTTTGAAAATAGTGCGCTCACCCTTAGCAAAGCACCGATTACTCACCGATCTTTTCAAAAAGCCTCATGTTCCCATTACTAACTGTATAACTTAATGTTTTCAATATCCTACGCAAGTAAACCATCGCGGAGAAATATGAAGAATGTATCACGGAAAAAATAAAGATGGTACATTTTTTAACATAATGTCCCACACTGAAAAAAATTAGGTTTGTCGGAGTCAAAGGATTTCATGTTTAAAAACGAATGACAAATTTTGCTTAGCATAGGAAGACCATTTCTGTTCTAAAATAAGTTCATTTCCCTGTCCAAAAGTCGATAAACTGTTAAGAAGTCATAGTGTCCTTATAATAAAGTGATTCTGACTTAAAAGATGGTACTTAACATGAAAAAAAATTTATAGCAACAACTGTTTAATAATTCCGGAAAAATTATTGTAAATTAATGAATTTCTTCTAAATTTTGTTGTCTTTGCATCTTTGACTACAAAGCAAAAAATCGTCAAATAGGATAGTTTTCAAAACCTTATTTTAAAGAAGTTTTTTTACTTCAAACATGAGCAGAGAGCAACTGGAAGTCGAGCCTAATGGTGGAAATAAATTGCCTGTTACGGTCGTTTTAAAGGACTTTGATAGCATAATGAAAAAAAAAGCATGAGAAAGTGAAAATTAAAATTGCTTCCTAAGAAGCAAGTACACAAAACTAGAGAGAGGTTTAAAAGAGAATTGTGTCTTATAAGGTATTCTTACTTGGAATTCTCCCTTCTTTGCCGAATCAAAACATTTTTTAAAGAAAGACAAAACTTGGAACTAGATGGCTTTTTTCAGGAATACAATGGTTAAGTTAGGTATGATGGCAGCACGATATTTCAGGCCTTATTAGATTATATGAAAAATGAGGAAGAAACTGTATTTCTATCAGAAAATTGTCAACATTTATTCAATAAAATTTGCCAAAATTTATTTCTATATGAAATATTTGTCCCAATTTTGTTTCTATAATAATATGTCAAAAATTATTTCTAAGGAATTTTATCAAAATTTTGTGTTCTATAGGTCTGAAAGGCGGAATTACCATAAGTGACTTTCCGTATCTTCTATATGCATATAATTTGACAACATTCTCACATCCAGCCTGTATACTGAGCAAACTTAAATTTTCTGTCCGCAGCATTATTCTATAGAAAATTTGCAACTTTTATTCTCTAGCAGAGAGAAGATTGGTCACATTGATTGATTACCAGTTTTTTTTTATCGATATTGGCTTTGTGCGGGTGTGTTATAGATCAAGGGAGTTGTAGAGGTGAGTTAGGATAGGCGTCACCCGATATGTTCAGACGCACTTAACTATATGGAAAACGCTTGGACAAATATGGATGTCGGCTAAAATTATTATTCTATAGAAAATTTAAGTACTTACAGTAATTGTATTCTATTGTCTTCTACAAAAAAATTGTGGTCAAGTATAATTTCTTCACAGAAACAATTTCCTGCCAATCCTGATATTTCTATGAGGAAAATGAGTTTTCAGAGTTAAAGCTAATATCCTTACTAGATAAGTGTTTGGTAACAAAAATTATTGAGCGATATTTTGTGTCCATTATGAGTACATTATTTTAATCTAATTATCTAGACAGGCGTGGTATAACGCCGGTGTTAAATTATTACATGTTTATGGGTATGAAGACGTGGCAGGCCCGAATATATTATCAGATACCGTCTGAATGAGAATTAGATTATGGGAGATACAAATGTATTATATATGTAAGTAAAACTTTTTTAGTTCTTATAGAGTCCAAACGTCACTTATGCTGAAGAAATACCATGTTTATCTATAATGCAATAATATTGTGTGTCGACAATTCAGGTATAGCTACAATAGACAATGACCGGTCAATCATGATTTTATTCTCGTCTAATAAAATCCAAATTTTGAAATCACAAATTATATTATATAATCGAAAATATTTCAAAACTTATTCTAATAGAAAATTTTTCAGAATTTATTTCTATAGAATCAGGATATTTTAACACAGAAATTTTATTTTATAAGAGAAGCAATGATCACAATCACTTTTTATATTCATAGGATCAAAATTTGAATTTTTTTGCCAAAATTTATTCTTCTTGGACACAAAATTATCAACGTAATTGATAACCAAAATATATATTAATTCCTATAGAAGAAATCAAGTATTTTCAGCAACTCTATGTTTCGAATTGCTACCGAATTATTCTATAGGAAATTTAGGGAGCCAAAATTTTGTTCTATAGGAACTACGAAATATTGTGCAGCATTCTTTCAACTATACAGAGAGCACACATGATCTGCAAAATTACCATAATAGAGAAATCACAAAACTGAACCTGACACGGAGAAATGTGCGACATTGCTAAATGCTGTCAATCCTTGCGACACATTCCATGGCAACTCACCGTAAATGGATATCAGATCCGCAATTTCTTTGTAGCCACATCCTACCATACTTTTCGACCACATTTGTATCGCAATGACTGCCCTTGGGAACATTTAAAATGTAGAAGGATTTTAGAAATACCACACCCACAAGCGAGTAACATGTGCTGAATCCGTAATTTTAGGGCGAGGTGTAGCTGAGAACGAATGCCATGTTCAAGCGCTATGATCCGGAGATATTTGTGTGCGTTGTAACAGGAACCTTCGTTTAGAGCCTTCCTTAGGTTAGTATGTATTTCTATTAATGGTACATAATACATCATCTATCTATCCATAATATCTACATATATATCGTCTATAAATGGTTAACCTGTTATCCTAGTACCATAGAGCGAACGTGTGGAGCAAATAATTAGTTCCATTCTCTAACACCAATGGAAACTCAACCATATGTGTTATTAACCACGCAATATACTTTATTAGTTCAAAGAGGAGCAAGCAATCACTCATACACCCACACCACTCAACAAAAAATCGCTTCTGTAACATATACCTCCCAAACAATATGTTTGCTTCAAGCATATACATCTTTGTATTGCCCAAACATTTATAGTTGATCTCTTACCAATAATAATATAATTTTGAAGCATATTGGTCTAAACAATATATTGTTGGTAGTCTAAGTTCCAAACATTTTGCATTTTTCATCCCAAGATTCAATAATGTTTCTTCCAAAAACAATATGTTATTATGACCATATAGATACTGTGTGGAAGCATTTTGCATCCCAACAAATAGAAAGTTAGAAAGGTCTTGAATTCTTAATTATATAGAAATAGGTAACATCACGAATATCAAATATTATAGACAATTCTCATAATTCTAATAATCTTATTATATATATAGTAAAAATAATATTTTGTCAAATTTTATTTTTGTCAAAATTTCAAAATTTTGATTGCCTAAAACAATTCTATAAAATGATAATTATGAATAGTTATTGACATAATTTCTAAGTATTCTATATAGTATGACTAACAAACAATAGTCAACATTTTATTTTCTTCTATACCTGAATGCTCAAAATTGTGGAATTACTGCCCAAAATTGTTATATTGTGTTCTAATAGAAATCTACCCTCCTTGACAGTCCATATACATCTATCTTACAAGAAGAAATTTAAAATTTTGTAATTACTCAATACTAGCACCTTTTTCATATCGGTAATCAATCACAACTAGACAGTGATTATTGTCCAAGAGATAATCATTTGCTTATTTACAGACATTTCCAGTTACTCAGTCTGAGAACTTTTTCGATCTATACAATATTTTTTATCACCATTTTTGCGTATCTGAGAGACTTTCTAACAGAGCACGAACAAAAATAACAATTATTGTCGAAGTTGATCCAATAAGATAGCATGAGCTGACTTAATAGATCTTGGCCAACAGGATAAAAATATAAAAATGTTACCAATACTATTACTGAAACAACAAACGGCAACACACTTGATAACTTATCTCCTACACTTATTCGATCCCTGTTCAAGACTTATACAATTTGACTCCAAACTATCTACGACATTATCCAAGTTATCTACACAAATAGACAGATCACATGAATACGTCTAACTTTCTAGAGATATCACAATAAGATAAAGTGAAATGGGTTGAGATCGCTATAATCCATCAGCATACCAAATATTATAACAACATATTCAGTGTCTCCAAAGTTTATCATCATATAGAAATTATTGTTGCTTTCGTTGTTCGTTTTCTTAACTATATGATACATATTATTCTATTTCGATTCACCATACACTATAGGATATTTAGGTCACAACTAATGTAAAGACAGTTTAAGTGTTGTTGCTGTTTTAGTTTCGTCAAAATGGCTATCTTTCAATATATAGATTAGTTAAAATATATCTTGTGTTTTACATTAACATTATGTGATATGTGCTCTTTTGTCTTTGTATCTTCCATACAGTATTGTAAGATATTAACATGTCTTTTTCTATACCAGTTTTAGTAGGATCTCTGTCTGTTCGCAGTCTATTTTGTTTGTATTATTTTGCGAGATGCGTTAAATCGAAATTAATTGCCTTTTAGACTCACATCTTATCCTTAGATCATCTAAGCCAGTTATTTCAGAAGATCTCAGCCACTTCAGCTGGTATCTAGATAATGAGATATCAAGAAGCAGCGCGAACACAGAAAGGTGAAGATCTATAGAGAATAGTAAACTTTGTTCCCTGTTATCCTTTTTTGTTGTTGGAAAGGAGTTCCAATTAAACAGCGCCAATCTCACGACAATCGACAAAACAAGTCCATAACAGTCAATCGGGTGAATGACGCATGGGAAGATTTATAGATGGACCAGAGCTCGAAAAAGAAATGAAAAAAAGAGAAAGCGTAGGCAGGAATAAAGTTTCCTATTCTGCCATGAAGGCCTCAGTTTTCAGTGGTGTTTGTGAACACAGTACTAAGAGTAAAATAGATAATAATCATAAAATTCCGAGACCAGATATTTTTCTTGTCTGACGAGTCTTTTCGGCATATATATCTGATAATCTTCGCACTTATTTTGACCCCATAATGATGATATGAGGTATGAAGACACGATGTGAAAGTGTATAGGGAACAACCATCGGCAATTATGGCGGTCCACATCATGGTTACATCGCCTTTTTAGGTCTGCATGGCCTTATCTGATCATAATTAGTTTGTTAGAAGTTTAGCAGCTAGATGATACAACCTGAACTATTGGCATTTCAAGATCCGAAGGCCGATTTAATGAGTTCTATATGGGTGATATTATAATAGAAAGGGTTCTATGGTTTACACACTCATCTCGTCTGACATTAAACCTAAGCCATTATTCCGGCTGTGTTGCTGAGGCTCTAAATTCTTCTTCCATCGTTGGCTGCTTTAAATCGTCTACTCCTAACGCAACTCCTAATGTCTTCCCGAATCTCTATTTCTTACCTGGACCGCATTCATCCTTCGTCCAATAATCGCTAACCTTGCAAGTAAAGGCCACGCATTGTCACAGATCAAAAATCTACCTTTCGATCATTTCTGTCTGTACCGTATCTGTCCACTTTTGGATCGATACAGAACCGGCCATATCACCGTTCCAAAATAAGAATTTATTATATTCACTTGGTGGGGTTTTTCACCAAGATTATCCTGGGGAGATATCGTCAATATTTTCTTCATGAAATACTGGTAAGATCATCTAGGTAGGACATTATCCGATCGCAAAATGTAATCACCAACGGGGCGCGATGCCATGATTGTGCAAGTCGTCTACATATTGTCGACACAATCTCGACTCCGTCTGGAGTGTGAATCGAGACCAGTAGAGTTAACAACAGCCAGGGACATATCACCCCGCCTGGGGAACTCCCTGTTTAACAATCTACGTGGGTTTTTGAAATCCTTGTCCTGAAATTCACGTAACGACTTTGGTCCACGGATAAAATTTATTAATTCAGAACCCAACGCTTCGTTCTTTGCCGGTAGGGACGTAATTCTCCGATGTCCTCGAATAATGTGCATGGTTGACCTTATCGAACGCTTCGATAGGTCAAGCACCACGAGGTAACTCCTATGACACGCTTTGGCATTAACTCCTTGTATTGATATGTTGTCAAATGACTGTAAGCTGTCGTCGACTGTGTAGCCTTACGGAACCAGTTGATGTGGGCAGTCTGAAAATCTCCACAAGGCTGGGAGAGTAGTGCTCTCAAGTGTCTTGGGTACTGCGAGAGAAGGGATTCGGTCTGACGATCACATTTTACCGAATCTTGCTGGCTTCAGTAGGGGATCTACTCTTCCCATCTTCCATACATCGGGTTATATATAGTAATTCAAGGCAAATTGAAAGCTGTCGGTACTCACTCCCAGTAGTCCAGGTGCTTCAGCATAGCAGTGAAATTCCGTCGGGTCCCAGGCCTTAGATGTTTCGCGCGTGATGACATTCGAACTTGCGGCTGTGTAAATTGTGGTTCGCGCTTCGAGACCATGATTTGATATGGTCTCTTTTCGCTCTATAACTCTCGGAGTGCTCGACAAACTGTCGGTTGAAGTATTTCGCAATCCTTCGGATCAGTCACAGTCACGCGCCAAAGTGACAGAAATCCACCATACCTGTACGGTTACGAGAGCTTCTCACCTGTGACCAGTTCCTGTTCTACGTTACATTGCTTCAGTGCTCTAATCAGTTCCGCTTGTGCCTCGACAGATCTTACCTAATCTCTACATTTAGTTCCTAATTCCTAAGGATCAGCAGGGTTAGCACGCACGCGTTCATGAGGACGCTCGTGCTGCGAGTCCCGCGCTGGTCGGCTGGGAAGTTGGCCTCAAACTTGGGCAATCGACCAAGGCAGGAGCTCACGAAGCGGCGATCAGGGTATTCTTGAAGCCTTCCCAGTTGACTTTCTTTTGGTTGATAAACGTCCGGTGTTCAGAGGTTATGAAATCGGAGAGTCGGTTAATGGTTGCGAATTATGGGAGGAGTCCGATTCCAATGAAATAACGGGTTCTAGGAACGTCATTTATCGACCAGGCGAGCTAAAGATAATCCTGGCGAACAGCTGCAGTCACCCATAAATACTCTGTGGTGGCTCATCGTTCACCGCATGGAAAAAAAAAAAAAAAAAAAAGAAAAAAACAAAATGTGGAGTCATCTATCTGCGCTGCAAAGCTATTCTCAAATGGTCATTAGCCTAGGGTGAATTCCAAAGTTCATGTGGGCCCATTAAAGTGCTCCTAGAACCAATCGGTGAGATGGCCGCACCAACAGCCACTCAATTTTAGCTATAATTGGAGCACAGCACCAACCGGCGGTTATATACACACTTGTATAGTTTCTATCTCGCGCCCAGACTTGACTGCTAACCCCATAACATTCCAGTATACGGGTCACATAAAGTTCTGGCACAAGTGGATCTATTCTGCACGAACGGTGTATTATGAAAGCCAGGCCACCACGTCCACTTCTTGTGCGATCCTTTCGAAGTACATTCTAGTCCATCAACGAATGGACGTAGGCTGATATGCTTTTCCGATTCATAAATCCACGATTTCGCTATTCTTACCTCGGAACTGGAACAAACAATATTGGGTGTAAGATCCGCGGCGGAGAATGTTGTTGTACGGAGTTGTCGGCGATCGCAATAGTCAGACGAACCACTGCTGCTATCGCTGGCACAGCATCCCTAACCACGTAGTCAGTATGATATACTGCCCGCGCGATGTTGCCGAGCAGTTCGAAGACACCTATCCAAAGCAACCGTAACCTGACTGAAACCGACGGTGGATCAGGGTTCGCAGACTGAACAAATACCTATGGTCCGGGTTCTCGCTCTATGCCCTGCCGGACCCTAACAGCAAACGAAGAAGGTCCCCCGGATGCACCTTCTTCCAACACAAAAACGGACGAAACAACACGTACACTGATGTGGCCGCCGCTGGCCAATGGATGGGGTCCATAGCAATCTGAAGTTGGTTGCTATATATATCAACAACTCAGCAATAACAGCAACATTCGGGATGGCTGAAATTACGCCCGTATAGACTTGTTTCTACCCACCGCCAAAAGATGAGTATATGCCAAGAAAAGTCATGCAATCGAATTGTAAAATCAGGAAAACTCGATTATTCGATTTGGAATATGAATCTATATCAATTTTAAGATTTTCCACCCTGGTGACTACTTCAAGCTCATTTCCCTTAATTCCTATGGTAACCCCCATATGGCAAACACCTCAAACATAAGTTTGTTCACATCCACAAATTTAACTGGGTGTGCATGTTATCTATGAACCTTTTGCTTGGAAAGCGTATATAACGTCAAATAAAACGACACATTTTTGCAACTCAATCACCTAAACACAAAAACCAATTGTGTCGCTTTTCTCCCCATAGAGCATCGTAATTATTTTTGTGGGGTTTTGTACCCCAATGCAAAAGGAGGGCCATAGCGACCAGAAGTCTGGGATTTTTACCAATCCTCCTTGCCTCGCCAGTCCATAACAACAGCAAATATTGATGTCCATCCATTTCACATGCAAATGCCACAAAGTGTTGCGCTTCAATGCATGGTCACCATGGAGCAGCAGCACCATCACCATTGTCAACTAGGCATCGAAACTCAGCCACTCATCCAAAGTCACAAGCCTCAAAAAAAACGGACCAGTCATCCATGGAGAGGCATAACCTAGGCTAGCTATGGCCTAACCTAAAGCCCACAAACAAAATAGAGGAGGCAAACGGCATTAGCCATTTATAAGAGAAAATATGGTCATTTCGAATGCAATACGCAGCTGATGCCTAAAAACTCGTAAATATCCAACTAACCAACAATGTGCAATACACGCATAACAAAAGGCCATAGAGACAGACGGGTGAATAGATGGATAGACGGCCGGACGGATGGACAAACCTACAGATGTAAGAATGTCGTCTCTTATTGGACAAACGTTAGTCGTTGTTGTGTCATTTACCGCGATCCAGTACAATTGGTTCGAGAAAACTTTCAAATGCCTCCATTCTCTTGTTTTTTTGGGGGGTAAATATCCAATGACTGAGGAATCTTGTCAGTGTTCTCCTACTCTTTCCCTGGTTTATGGTGGAAGTAAATCTTTGCCCAATACCAAATCGGTTAAAGTTCATAAAAATGCAATTCTCATATGACCCCCGTCCCCCTTCTCTAGATATGGCTGCAATGTTTCGGCTTTTCCAGTATGTCGTTGTGATTGCCCTTAGATATCCGTAACCAACCGGCATATTAGCCAAACGCACTTTTCACTGTGCATTTTATGAGGATTACCCATTTTGCAGACATAAAACACTTCACTAGTCAAGCAAAGAGAGACCCATAAATAGGCAAACGGATTGGAAATTGTGGTGTTAGGTTTTTGTTAGTATCGGCATGTTTTTGGGTCGCACATATTTTTGTGCGCACTTTTCTTTTTCGGAAAGGTGCCCATGCAACTTTAATGATAAATTCTGGAATTGAAGATTTAAAAAAATAGAGTACTAAATATAGTAACCCATGGACTAAACCAGTTGAATTGGAAAATCGGTTAAAATTTGGCAATGTGGAAAGTATCGAAAAAAACTCCTATATGGGAACAATTTGGTGATTTGGTGAAAATCTGGAATTGGTGTCTTCGCTGACATGAAGGTAATCGGAAGTAGTTGGTCGGAATTCGTTGATAGGTTGATCAAATGTAGGTTTGTTTACAGAGAATTGCTGGTTGTTGAAGACAATTGATGAGAAATTCGATTCGAAGATGACGCTATGAGAACTTTGGCTCTTTGATGAAAACGTCGGTAATTGATGATAAGTTCGATTCGTGTATGATCGGTAGTTGATGAGAACTTAGGTTCGTTGATAATCGGTACTCGTCAGGAAGCGAGGAATTTCCTTTTTAAGCCATTCTTGGCTGACGTATGCTGAGTCCTGTTCGAATGTCCATTGTCTGCGGCCAAAACGTTGTCTGCCCAGGGCTACAATAGTGTCTTTAACATTTATGATGACCCCACAGTTGATGAATACCAGCCTATACCATTACCATCGATCGAACCGCGCTTGATTTTTGTAGATGGTAATAAACTTGCGGTCTCGCTGGTATGTCGTTGATCGGTAGTGATGAGAATTTCGTTTTGTTGGTGATCGCGTAGTCAGGATGAAAAATTGGTTCGTTAGTTTTGGTAGTTTGATCGTCGAGCTATTTTCGTCGATTGTAAATTTAAATAGTTCGGGTTGTACATACGTTGGCCACAGTGATGGTTGGTATTGCCTCGTAATGATTCGTTAGGAGCGGATGGCCTTAATGTCGATACGCAGCCATCCGATTCATCCCTTTTTCAAGAGCACGCAGTCGCCACGACACCACAGAAACGCTTCCCCGTTTCACGGGGATCACCAGGCAGCACCGACACCGATCACCATCCACGGCACCGGTGACCAC
>PGFW01045925.1:15330-26597 GCA_003123925.1 Haematobia irritans | reverse complement strand
AATAAATATTCTATAAGCAACCAGTCTTTGTTTCATATTGAAGCACTTACTGATAATAATTTTGTGTGGCCTTAGATTTGTCAATGTGGCTGGAATCATTCAGAATATCTCTTAACAAAAGCTAAGTTCCATCCCAAACTCCCACTAGGTACAATATCCATCTCCTTCGTGATTGTAGTTTTTTAGTGGGTAAGGGACCCAGATCTCCCTTATGTTTCTCCATCCAACATCTGACAAAGTTTTCATTTTATATGATTCCACAAAAACCGCTTCATTATGTATTTCAAATAAGCATTGATTAAATCTGAAAAGAATCAAATACCTTCTCCTACCCCAACGTCACCCCACCAATTCATAGTTTGTTTTTTTTTTTTTTGGAGGGTTGGAAAATGGAAAAATGGAGATATTGATTTGCTCCACAGGGAACATCAAACCATTAGTTCATTGGGGTGTTTACCTCTGATAAGGTTGGGTAAAGTAAATAGAAAATCGAAACATGGAACAAAGAATTGACTGGTTTATTAACTAAATACAAGTTTCCGTTGTGTGTGTAATAAAAATGTGAACAATAAACATTCAAGACTATCTAATTTGATGATAAATAAACATTCGACATATTTGTACTTAATGATACTAATGAAAGCCGACAAAACAGTTACCAGTTATAGTATTCTTCACTAAGAATTTTGCTTTTTGTATAGATTAGAATACATTTAAATGTGACACTTAAAGCATTGCCGAGAGGAGAGAGAGAGTGAGGAGAGATGCAATAGTCATGGTTAAGTGTTAGTGAAACGATTGCTACATTTTTTTAAGACAAATTGGACATTCTTTTTAATCAGCTATAGGGTAATACCAAACATAGAGTGGTCTTATTTAATATTCGATCCTATATTCTTAAATATTGTGTGTATTATTCATTTTACATATACTATACAAATTTTTAATGAATATTAAAATTTTGTTTTCTAGCCATCAATACTAACATTGTTTATTGCTACTTTGTAGTTGTTCCTGTTTCATTGTGGAAGGGAGAGAGAGACGTGGAGAGACAGCATTTTCATCATTAAATTTTAGTAATGGAAATATTTTTGTTATATTTAATTAGTTTTAATTTAAATTAAATTAAATTAAATAATTATTAAATTTTATTAGTTTTTATGATACTAATGGAAGCCATTAAACATCTAAATTAATTGTTATCATCACTAACATATTTTTTGTCAGTAGAGGCCTTTATTTGGCAGTAAGGCAAGGCGAGCGAGAGAGAGAGCAATGTCATGGTTAAGTGTTAGTGATGCAAATATTGTCGTAGAGCGTTTTCAAAAACAATGGAAGACTTGTTTCAATACCCCTTATATTTGATTAGATTTAAATTAACTTAAACAAATAATTAAAATAAATAATATATTAATAATAAGAACATATAAATTAATGATTTCCTTTAGTTAGATATTTTTGTTTTTTAGTGTGAACCTTTATGTGAGTGTAAAGTAAGGAGAGCGAGAAAGCAACGTCACAATCACATTTATTGCATACAATACAGGGGTGGGAAATCCTATTTGTAAAAAAAAAATACAAAAAAGGAATTTTTTAGTGAAAAAGTCACTAAATGTTTTTATAAAAATTAAGATGCATAGTCCATTAATTTTCTTGAAAATATCGAGAAAAAAATATTTTATAGTATTAATGAGCTTGGATTTATAATATAATATCTAGCTGATTTTATTTGATTAAATTATTAATCGTATCATTATTTTCTTCATCTACTTGCAGGTATCATTAAAGGAGATGAGATTATGGTCATTAATGGTGCTATTGTATCCGATTTGGATATGATGTATTTGGAAAGTGTCCTACAGGAAGAGCAATCATTAAGCATGATGATGCGGTAAGTGCAAGAGACCTTAAGGCCAGTTATACCAAACACAAAATCCAAATTAACCATGTTGTTCTCTTTATAAGATCCTCACGTACTGAGCCACCAGATCTAGGCAGTATTATGCGTGTTACCGATGACATGATTGATTCATTGGTCTGTCCACCACCACCCACAGATCCTCCAGTGATGAGTGAGGAAATGATTACGGGTCTAATAGTACCAGCACCTGGTTGGAGTAAGTATTTCAAGTACCTAAAGTGAAAAACTAAAATGTATACAAGACAATTAGATGGGAAATGTGATAAAAACAGAACAACAACAACTACACTTAAAATAAACTCTTGTCATGGTATAAAGTCATCTCCTAAATGATTAGTTTTCAAATTCAAATTGCATTGAAACATGCAATAACACTTAAGGATTATTATCATTTTTTGTCCTGGTCGACTAATGGGTTCTACTCGTATAAGGGTAATCAGTGAATTGCATTATATTGGAGCCTTTTGGTCTAGACCATAGACTAGTCAGTCGTGTTCTCACCAGTGCATTGACTGACACCACCTATGTTTTTTGCAAAATCAAATTATTTATGCATAATGACATGTGTTAAAGTACNACCGGAAAACGTAATAGGTACCTATAAGGATGAGAGTCAAATTAAATATTCCATGGAATAAAAATGCTTATTTCACAATATGGTAACTTCAGTTGAATTACGTCGAAGAGGTTCAGAATTTGATAGCGTACTGGGCTTTGCATTTAGATCATACCAGAAAACGTAATAGGTACCTATTGCGATGTCATACAAAATAATATTCCCGGTAATAACAATGCTTCTGTTGCGAAACTTTAGCCAATTTCATGATTTGGCAACATAGGTTAGGTTAAAGTGGCAGCCCGATTAAGATTCAGGCTCACTTAGACTATTCAGTCCATTGTGATAACATAGGTTGCAATCCGTCCAATATGTCCAGAATTTGGTAACCTTCTGAATGATATCGTATTTCGAGAAAACGTTATAGCTTCCAATTATAACGCCATACAAAATAATGTCTGTAGTGAAACTTTGGCTAATTTCGCGAATTGGTAAATTCGGTTGAAATCCGTCAAGTGTCCAGATGTTGGATGACATTGCATTTCTTTATACTATAATTATAACAGAAAACGTATAAGACACCTATTACGATGTCATATAAAATAAAATTTTGGGTTGGCTAATTTCACGGCTTGGTAACTCCCGTTATAAAATGTTAGCCCTCCGAATAGCATTCACGGTTGCCACAGTTGGTAGAATTCTACCAACAATGGTAGATTTTTTTACTGTTTGGTAAATTTTGCAAAATATTCCTCTCCATATAAGAGGGATTTCTTAAATTTTTAATAGAAATAAACTATTGATAAATTTTCCTGTAGAAATAAAATTTTGATAAATTTTTCTGTAGAAATAATTTTATATGTTGTCAAATTTATTTGGGCAAAGCCCTATAGGATGCAAGATGGTTGGATGCACCAACCATACAAAAATAACATTTTGCTCTTGAAACATGTTTGAGGTGATGATATTCCTTCTCTGCGTGTGGACGCACGCAGAAAATTTTAACAAAATTTTTTATAGAAATAAAGTTTTGACAAAATTTTCTATAGAAATAAAGTTTTGCCAAATTTTCTATAAAAATAAAATTTTGACAAAATTTTCTATAGAAATAAAATTTTGACAACATTTCTATAGAAATAAAATTTGACAACATTTTCTTAGAAATAAAATTTTGACAAAATTTTCTATAGAAATAAAATTTTGACAAAATTTTCTATAGAAATAAAATTTTGACAAAATTTTCTATAGAAATAAAATTTTGACAAAATTTTCTATAGAGAAATAAAATTTGACAAAATTTTCTATAGAAATCAAATTTTGCAAAAATTTTCTATAGAAATCAAATTTTTGACAAAATTTTCTATAGAAATCAAATTTTGACAACATATTCTATAGAAATAAAATTTTGACAAAATTTTCTATAGAAATAAAATTTTGACAAAATTTTCTATAAAAATAAAATTTTGACAAACTTTTATAGAAAATAAAGTTTTGACAAAATTTTCTTAGAAATAAAATTTTGACAAAATTTTGTAGAATAAAAAATTTTGAAAAATTATTCCTATAGAAATAAAATTTTTGACAAAATTTTCTCATAGAAATAAAATTTTGAAAAATCTTCTTATAGAAATCAAATTTTGACAAATTTTCTTTAGAAATAAAATTTTGACAAAATTTTCTATAGAATATAAATTTTGATAACATATTACTAAGAAATAAAATTTTGTAACAAAATTTTTCTATTAGAAATAAATTTTAACAAAATTTTCTATAGAAATAACATTTTTGACAAAATTTGTCTATAGAAACAATTTAACAAAATTTTGAAAATTCTATTAGAATAAAAATTGTTGAACAAACATTTCTTACTAGAAATTAAATTTTTAACAAACTTTTCTAATAGAAAATGAAAATCTTTTGACAAAATGTTCATATAGAAATAAGAATTTGATAACAAATTTTCTATAGAAATAAAAATTTGACAAAATTTTCTATAGAAATTCAAAATTTTGACAAAATTCTTTAGAAATAAAATTTTTGACAACAAATTTATGGAGAAGAAATTTTGAAAAATTTTCAGAATATTTGAAGTTAATAGAAATTATGCAAAAATTTGACAAAATAAAATTATAACATTCTATAGATATGAAAATTTTGACAAAATTTTCTATAGAAATAAAATCAAAATTTTATGAAACAAAATTTTGACAAATTTAGAAATAAAATTTTGACAAAATTTCTATAGAAAAGTAAAATTTTTGAAAACATATTGCTATAGAAATACAAAATTTTGACCAAACATTTTCCGTATAGTAAATAAAAATTTTACACAAAATTTGTATAGAAATAACAATTTGAACAATAATCTTTACTATAGAAATAAAATTTTGACAAAATTTTCGTATAGAAATAAAAATTTTGACCAAAAATTTTCTATAGAAATAAAATTTGCAGTAACGATATTTCTATAGAAATCAAATTTTAACGAAAATTTCTTATGAAATAACGATTTGACCCAAAATGTTTCTATAGAAATACAAGTTTGACAAAATTTTCTATAGAAACAGAATTAAAATGTTTCTATAGATCAAATTTTGCTATTTAAAAAAAATTTTGACAAAATTTTCTATAGAAATAAAAATTTTGACAAACATTTTCTATAGATAAAAATGTGTGACAACAATTTCTATAGAATAAAATTTTGACAAATTTTTTATAGAAATAAAATTTGACAAAATTTTCTATAGAAATAAAATTTGTTTACAAATCTTTCAGATTCAAATTAGAAAAAAGTTTGAACATTTTCAAATTTTGACAAAATCTTCCTATAGAAATAAAATTTTGACAAAATACGAATAGAATCAAAGTTTAGCAAAATTTCTATAGAAATCAAGATTTGACAAAATTCTGTTCTATAGAAATCGAAATTTGAAACATTTCGTATAGAAATAAAATTTTGACAAATATTTTCTATAGAAATAAGGTTTGACAAAATTTTCTATAAAAATAAAATTTTTGACAAACTTTTATAGAAATAAAAGTTTTGGGACAAAATTTTCTGTAGAAATAAAATTTTGACAAAATTTTGTATGGGAAAGAAAATTTGTGAGAAAATTTTCTATAGAAATTAAAATTTTTGACAAAATTTTCTTATAGAAATAAAATTTGTGACAAAAATCTTCTATAGAAATCGAATTTGACAAGAATTTTCTTTAGGAAATAAATTTTGACAAAATGTTCTATATAAAGAATAAGAATTTTGATAACATATTTCTATTAGAAATGCAAATTTTTAACCAAAAATTTTCGTATAGGAAATTAAAATTTTACACAAATTTTTATAGGAGAATAAGCATTTGAGCAAAATTTTTCTATAGAGAATAAAAAATTTGAGCAAAATTTTTCTATAGAAATAAATTTGACAACATTTTCTATAGAGAATAAAATTTGTAACATTATTTCTATAGAAATCAAATTTTAAGCACAATCTTTCTATAGAATAAAATTTTGACAAAATCTTTCGATAGAAATAAACATTTTGACAAAGAATTTCGTATAGAAATGAAATTTTTGACAGAAATTTTTTCTATAGAAACAAATTTTGACAAAATCTTCGTATAGAAATTAGAAATTTTGATAACATGATGTCTATAGATATAAAGAATTTGACAAGATTTCCTATAGAATAGAATTTGACAAAATTTTCGTATAGAAAAAAAAAAATTTTGACAAATTCTATAGAAATAAAATTTACAAAATTTCTGAGTAGCAAATAAAAATTTTTGATAACGATATTACGTATAGAGAATAAATTTTGAGCAAACATTTTCTATAGGAAAATAAAAATTTTGACCAAAATTTCTATAGAAATAAAATGGTTGACGAAAAAGTTTTCCTATTAGAGTAATAAAATTTTGACAAAATGTTTGCTATAGGAAGGATAAAATTTTGACCAAAATTTTCATAGAAATCAAATTTTTTGGACAAGTACATTTTCATAGAAATTCAGAATTTTAACAAATTTTCTATAGAAATCAAATTTTGCACAAAAATTTTCTATGGAAGAAGAAAAATTTTTGACAAAATTTTCGTATAGAAATAAAATTTTGGATTAACATTTAAACTCTATGAGATATACAGATTTTGACAACAATTTTCTATGAGAAATAAAATTTTGGACAAAAGTTTTCTATAGAAATAAAATTTTGACAGAAATTTGCTATTGAAATTAAAATTTTGACAAAGATCTTTCGTTACTATTAACATCTAAATTCGGTTGACAGCAAATTCTCTCTTCTAGACATCAAATATTTCTTCGATACCATACGGAACATATCCTATAAGAAAGTAAAAATTTGGCACAAGAATTTTCTACCTAGATATGATAAAGAATTCTCCTGCATCTCAAATTTTCCTTATAGGAAGATGGAATAATGTTTGACAACTTTTCAATAAAATAGAAAATTTGCATAGCATTTTCAATATGAAATTCAGAATTTTGAACAAAAATCTTTTTATAGAAGATCAGAATTTTAAAAAATTTCTCCGTATAGAAATCCAAATTTGACCAATCTTCTATAGAAAAATCAAAGTTTTGACAAGAATCTTCTATAGAGAATCAAAATTGTGACAAGAGATGTTTCTATAGGAAGAATTCAAATCTTTTGACAAAATTTGTCGTATAGAAATAAAATTTTGACAAAATTGTTCTATAGAAAGTCAAATTTTGACAAAGATAGGTTTCTATAGAAAAGTCCCATTTAGCCCAACTTTGCCAAATTGTTGAATATGGTGATGATTTGGAAGCTCATATAAACGAACCTAATTGTTTCCTATCTTAAAATAGTTTTAATGATTTTTTCACATCCTTCTTATTTCAATCGATGGCAAATGGTATTCGTGCTAAGACCTATCAGAACCCTCTTCCGATCTTTCTGTGTTTTTGTTTTTTTTTTTTTTAACCAAATACTAACTATTTTCATTTTCTCTTGCTCCCAACAGATGGCACTGGCAAAGATCTATATTCGCCAGAAGCAGAAAGTTCACCAGCTCCATCATTTGTAGAACCCACTGTTGGTTTAGTGCCTGGTGCAGGTACTAAGCCCACCTCACGCACAAGTAGTTTTGAAATAGAGAATTTGCTTAAGACCGCAGAACAGGTAAGTTTATGAAGGGACCACCGACAAATTACACCAATGGCCATATAAAAGGTCAAAATGTCCAAGCTAATAAGCTCTAACGAAGGAAAGGGAGGGGGCTGGGGTGGTTACAAGCAATAGAGAGTAAACAAAACAACCACTCAAATTTCACTTTGCACAATGTTTCCATCTCATCGCTATCAACATCAAGATTGATATTCATTATGGATACCAGTATCAGTATCCAACATTTTTTCTTCATCCTAAGTTAATGGCATTACATAACATCCATTCTAGTTTGTTTGTTTAGTTGACATCTCATTATTATTTAACATCTCTAGAATCGGGGCAAGCAAAGAGTCATCCATTCAACCCTCTAACCTATCACCACACCCACTAATAGCATCCCAACACAACCCATTTATAGACTTCTACATTTCTAACCCACAAAACAATCTCATCTCAACAGCCAACCATATTCTGAAGTAACTGAAATTTTGGGGATTTGACATATCCAGGTATTTCTTAAATGGTATGGGGGAATTTTAGCCACATTAAAAAATTGTTTCCAATCCCCTTTTAATTTCATCCATTCTTAATGGAGACTAAGCCCTTGGAAGGAGATTATTATTTCTTCTCCCTAGGTTTTATTTTTCTTCTCCTTGGATATGTCCTTAGGTTCTATGTAGAACCATTGTTCCTGACTGGCAAGTGTTTTCGGTTAGGTTTTTTTTTGTTCTCTCGTTGGTGGCTTTTTTTCGGACTTGTCTAAGTGTCTAACGCAATTGTCTGCAAGTGTTTTGTGTCCTCGACCATATTTATGTAAATCTTCACATAGGGCCAGAGACGTAGTGAAATATGAGTTCTATGACAACTGAATTCACAATTTCTTGGAATTATTTTCATGAAATTTCAATAAAAATTTTTCGACGAATTTTTCTATAGAAATAAACTTGCAACAAAATTTTCAAAAGCAAGCAAAACAAAACAAAACCCAGTGAATTGCATTCAAATCGATGATTTGACTTTAACAAAGGAAAAAATTTCTTCGGAAGATCCCACCAGTGTTGCCAAATACTTTTTATCAAAAACCACGAGAGGTGAGAACTCATCATTGCATTAAAAATATATGGGGCAAGCTTTATTTAATGCGAAAAGTATGCAATTGCATTTGTTTTTATGTTGTTCGTAAGGAGCAATACTGCTCAAAATTAAATTTCGTACTTTCGCGGTTTTGGTCACAATTTTTTGTTGAGATATGATCTCTTAATATATTAATTTTTATTTAAATACTCTGGTGCATCATAAACGTTCTAATTTTGTGTAAAATTGGCAAACTACAAAAAGGAAAACGTAAGGGAACGTAAGCCTGGTCTTATTTTCTTCGTTTATTCTTAATCTTCGGAACTTCCAAACATCATTTGACACCTTATGGATCATCTATCTGAGTATAGGGTCTATGAGACTACATGTACAGGGAGCGATAAATTTCTTCTTCTCCTGAGAAACAGTATTGATTAACATAACGGTAAAACGTTTTCTTTCTTCAAAGTATTCCCTTCGCTATTAGTCAATAGCTGCTATACCATAGTTGGTTGCCCTCTCGTAGAGAGAGAGATTCCCGATTTATTTTCTATTCTCTTATTTTTAAGTTGAGTAGGAAAGACGTTATGTTAAATTCGACAACACCACAGAATGAAGCGCGACCATTTTTTTTTTTCGGCGGGAGTCTTAACGCTGATTCTATACAATTTTCTTTAGTCATTTCTCCAATGGAAATACTATGAAATTATTTCCGATTAGTTGTACAACTTATATTAAAGCTAAAGTGGCCACTTATGGTAGTCTTTTGTAATGAGCAATAGTTTCATTGGATTTTTGATTAGTATGTTTTAAGGGTAAAGCTTGTCATATTATGTTGATAATATCACAATTATTAAAAAAATCCCTAAACTGAAAAAAATATTGACGTGAAGTCAAAAATTTCATGTCTTTAAAATACGAATGTAAATTTGCTTAGCATAGAAGACGCATTTCTCTAATATAAAGTTTTTTTTCCTTGCCCAAAAGTCGATAAACTTTTCAATATAGTCGTATTGTCCTTATAATTAAGTGATTTGACTTAAAAATGCGTATCATAACATAAAAGAAAAAATGTTTGGCCTAAGGTCAACTTGAATTTAATAATTCAGAAAAATTCTTTAAATTTAATGAAATTGTCTTTAAATTTGTTGTCTGTTTTCATCTTGACTACAAAGCAAAAAATCGTTTAAATATAGGACATGTTTTTCAACACTTTATTTTAAAGATGTTTTTTACTTGAAACATAGCATAAGTTCTACTGGAAGTCAAGTCTTAATTTAGAAAAAAAAGTTGTCGTTAACTTGTTTTTAAAGGACTTTGATAGCATATAAAGAAAAAAAGCTGAAAAAAAATTAAAATTTGCTTCCTAGAAGCAAGTACACAAAACCCCAAATTTAAAAGAGAATTGTGTCTTAAAGGTATCCTTACATGTATTCTCCGCTTCTTTGGCTCGGAATCAATACCAAAATTGTTAAAGTAAAGACAAAATCTTTGGAACCGGGCATGCTTTTTTCCAGTATAGTCGGCGTTGACTAAAATCGGCTGTGCGTCTCGTTCTCTGGAAATCACTTTATAGTGAATTTCATTTTTGAGAAATTTTCTATAGAAATAACATTCTTCAAAAATTTTCTGTAGAAATAAAATGTTTTAGGAAAAGTTTTATAAAAATGACATTTCTAGAAAAATTGTACATCTTAATTTTTCCAAAAATTATATTTTTATGGAAAAGTCCATTAAATTTGTATTTCTATAGAAAATTTCCCAGGCATTTTATTTCTACAGAAAATTTTCTGCAAATTTTATTTTTAAAGTAAATTTCCTCGAAATTTTATTTCTGCACAAAATTCCGTTAAAAAGTTATTTCTGTGAAAAAATTCTTAAAAATTTTATTTCTAGAGATTTTCCTATGAATATTATTTCTATAGAAAATGTTCCCAAGAATTTCTATAGAAAATTTCCCCGAAATTTAATTTCTCTAGAAAATTAAATTCTACAGAAAATTCCCTATTCTGTAGAAATTCATGTTAGGTTAGGTGGCAGCCTGATGTATCAGGCTTTCTTAGCCTGGTATCACCAATGTGATACCACATTGGTGAACATTATTAATGTTCTAGAGAAATAAAATTTCGGGGAAATTCTCTATAGAAATTCTTGGAAACATTTTCTATAGAAATAATATTCATTAAAAATTTCCGGTAGAAATAAAATTTTTAAGAAATTTTTCACAGAAATACATTTTTAAGGGAATTTTGTGCAGAAATAAAATTTCGAGGAAATTTACTTTAAAAAAAATTTTAGAAAATTTTCTGTAGAAATAAAATGCCTGGGAAATTTTCTATAGAAATACAAATTTAATGGAATTTTCCATAAAAATATAATTTTTGGAAAAATTAAAATGTACAATGTTTGGGAAGTTTTATGTAGAAATTAAATTAAATCTTAGGTAATTTTTTATAGAAATAAAATTTGTTGGGAAATCTTCTATAGAGTTTGTAGGAAATTTTCTATAGAAAAAAATATCTGGGAAATTTCAGTAGAAATAAAATTTTCTAAACAGACAAAATATCTG
>PGFW01045917.1:0-11720 GCA_003123925.1 Haematobia irritans | reverse complement strand
ATAAGACCAAAATGAATCATCTCCCCCGCTATACTAAAGGCTATGGACATTCGAATTACCCAGCGATGAAACATGTGTATAGTTAGGCTTGTGTATATTGATATCTGGAAGTTTCTTTTCAATAACTTATCAGTATCAATTCCTAATAAGATCGAATAATTATTGTAATATCGTTTTTTGACTCAATGCACGAGTAACATAGACCAAATTTTTGATTTCCTTATCAGATCGAAAATGATGATTAGGCAGATCATGCGTCATCGATCTGGACAAGAGTTACTCAGGAGGAGCAATATCTGGGCTATACGCTATGTGGGTGAGAAGGAACTCCCATTTGAGTGTTTCCAAATAAATATTTACGCGGTTTACAATATTTATTGTGCAAATATTGCCAAATTCTCATCTCGAACGCATCAATTGAGTTCGTCCTGTGGCCGTTTTCGCTCGGTGCCGCAGCTCATAATACACCAAGCCCAGCTGATTTACCACACACACACACAGCATAAGCTTCTTTTCATGGCTTTGCCGTCGATATAAATGGAGGACCGGGAAGTAACCATGATATTTTTCGCTTGAAACTTTTCATCTCCAATAACGATGCGATGCATTCCTGTTTCCTTTATTGCTGTTTTGTGGGCACGAAACATGGCACATATTGAAAATTAAACCTATGGAATGTGGCTATGAATGTAAGGGTGATTTTTTAAGAGTTATAGGACAATTTTTCTTTACTTGAATCGATAGTGCGTTTGTTTGAATCGACAGTAATGTTTGAAGATTATTTCATGGAAATGTTGACCGCAACTGCACCTCAAATAGCCCATCCTCTTAATATAATTTTGTCATACTCTTTCCAAGATTTCGATCGGTATCTCAACAATAAATGCTTCAATCTTGTACATGAGTTTTAACATAGCCCAACCAAAAATAGTCTAAAGGCGTAAAATCGTAAGATCTAGGCGATCACCGAACTCGCCTCTCATTAACCCCATGGTTACACGTAATGTTTGGCACGTAGCACCAGGGATGGAAAATGCAGTAATATAGTACTTTTTTCAATACTTTTTCACCCTGTTCAGTACCGTAGTACCCCCGCGAATGATTTAGTACGAACACTTTCTAGATGAGAAGTTATCGATCGCGTACTAAAATAATACGAACCATTACATTCACGGAGAAAATCTTACCAAAAAAATATTATTTCGCAAAAAATTATTTCTTCAAAAAGTTTTGTCAACATTTTATTTCTACAGAAAATGTTGTCAAAATTTTATTCTTTTGGAAAATTGTTTCAAAATTTTATTTCTATAGAAAATTTTGTCAACATTTTATTTCTATATAAGATTTTGTAAAATTCTTTATCAAAATTTTATTTCTATAGAAAATTTTGTCAAAATTTTTATTTCTATAGAAATTTTTTCAAAATTTTATTTCTTATAGAAAAAAGTTTGTCAAAATTTATTTCTATAGAACAACAAAGGTTGTCAAAAATTTTTAATTTCTATACAAAATTTTATTTCTATAGAAAATTTTGTCAAAATGTTATTTCTATAAAGAAAATTTTGTCAAAAATGTATTTCTAGAGAAAAATTTGTCAAAGTTTTATTTCTATAAAGAAAATTTTGTCAAAAATTTATTTTGATTTATCTAACAAAAATTTATGAAGTACCATGACTTCTACCAATCCATAAACAGTAGAATTCTACAACTGAGGCAACCGTGGTTACATTTGTAAACGGATATAAATCTAAAAAAAAATATTTAAAATTGAGGAGTTGACAAACAAAATTGTATTTTCATTCAAATTCAGTCTAAAGGAGCTCTCGACAATTATTTTCCAATGGATTTTTTGTTGAAATTTAGTAAAAAGTACTTTTTCTCTCAAAAAAATACCCTTTTTGTACTTTCTTAAAAATTGTATTTTCCATCCCTGCGCCGTCTTATTAAAGCTATATGTCATGCAAGTCAATATCTAGCATTTTGGGCAAAAAAGTTGGATATCATCTTACGGTAGCGCTCACGGAACGGTTCAATGATGCCACCAGCCCATAAACCTCACCAAATTGTGACATTTTTGGATGCATTGGTGGCTTTTGCAATGCTTCTGGCTGATATTCACTCCAAAATCGAGAATTCTGCTTATTTTATAGCTTTTGCAAGGCTGATCTTCACTTAAAAACGACAATTCTGCTTATTTACATACCCATTTGAGCCGAAAATGGGCTTCGTCACTGACGACAATTTAAAATAGTTGATATCCCAAAAGCCCCTTCATCAAAAATTCTGCGTTGCGGTAGGTCGTTCTTCTGCAAAATGTTTCACGTTGTTGAGTAGCAAATCCCTTTCTTAACATAGGCCGATACAGCTGTGATATTTTCTTCAGTTCGCATACTACGTAGGCGTGTTGGTGATTTAGCATCAAACAATGTAAATTTAATGCGAAATTTAGTCACAATAGTCCAAGTACACGCTTTAGTGGGTCGATTAAACTGACTATAAAATGGAAGAAGCACACGTAGAACTTTCTTAACAGATCACGCATTTTGATAATAAAATTCTATAATTTGCAAGTGTTGTTCGTTTGCAAGACGATTCATGGTTAGATTATAGACCAAATTGAAGATGTTTGGCAGTAAAACAAAACACAAAACTCGTATCAGCTGTTTAAACCAGTATTGCCAAAAAGATAATAGCTAAACAATAACCCTTTAGTTTCAGTTTTGACTGATGAGTATATATCAAACGCCATCTGTTCTCAATCCCACATTACTAATTTTCGCATTCAGTAGAAAACATTTAGAGCAGTTCTTATGGAATTTTGCTCTTGAGCTGACAATTCATAAAAATCATTTCCCATAAATATTGCAATAAATGATATAGTGATATCTTAAGTTCATCGTTTTTAACAACCGGTTTCTTGTCATTTGATATTTAATGCGAAAAAAAATATAAAAAAAAATCCCCTATACAAAAAGCACCGTTTTATTGTACCGCCTAAACAAATCTATATATATATATTCAATAATTAGAGAATGTGTGATATAATAAATAAACAAAATCACCAACTATGTGAGGTTGGTCAGTGAACTAAAAAGTTCGCCATGAATTAATTCATGCGCATCATTCTGAACACATAAAGAATAAATATTATATTATTGTATCATTTAACATAGACGTTTAGTCGTCTATACTTAAAATGTTTTAAGGTAAATGTTACTCAGTTTCTGATCTGACGTTTCGATTTGGCTTATGAAGCCATTGGTAGAGGTATTGAAAAAAGCAAAACTTAGAATGTTATATACTATATGATATACCGAAAGAGAAAGTTTACCCACAATCAAATATGTGATTTATTTCTATACGGGGGCCAACGTGGTTACGCAATGGTTAGCATGTCCGCCTTGCATACATGGTTAGGTTAGGTTAGGTTAGGTTAGGTTAAAGTGGCAGCCCGATTAAGATTCAGGCTCACTTAGACTATTCAGTCCATTGTGATACCACATTAACTAAAAGTACCTATTACATAAATATGGGCACTTCTAGTTTTAACCGCTGAACCTTCTCGATTATTTTCTTCTGTTGAACCAACCAGATTGTTCCAAAAACATTAGCAGACTGCTTAAGTTAACGTTTTCCAGGTCCGCCAGTAATCTGAAGCTATATGCCCCTAAAATTTGCTTACGCCTTACACAAAATGCAGGACACTCACACAAGAGGTGTTTTATTGATTCCTTTTCCTCCGCATCATGACAGCTCATACAATAGTCATTATACTTCGCACCAATAGTTTTTGCAAAATCGCCTATCAGGTAGCGACCCGTTATAGCATATATCAGAAGTGATATCTGGCGTCTCGAGAACACTAGTATATCTAGTGTACGGTTTAAGTTTAAATGGGGCCATATTTGCTTGGTACCGTTACAACCCTTTCAATTCTCCCATCGAACATTTGCCATCATGGCAGCCTTCTCATGCAGCCAGAGGCATACCAACAGATTCTAGTTCCCCTGGAATATATAAGGTAGTTCCTAGTCTTGCTAGCTCATCTGCTCCGCAGTTCCCCGGTATGTTCCTATGGCCAGGCACCCATATTAGGTGAATATTGTGCTGCTCAGCCGTCTCATTGAGAGATTTGCGGCAGTCGATGGCCGTTTTCGAGTTGAGGAACACAGAGTCCAAGGATTTTATTGCAGGTTGACTGTCTGAGTATATATTAATGCCAATATTGCTTGGAGCATTACTTCTCAGCCAATTCACCACTTCTCTTATTGCTAATATTTCAGCCTGAAAAACACTACAGTGATCGGGTAATCTTTTCGCTATTCGAAGTTCCAGATCTTTAGAATATACTCCGAAACCCACTTGGCCATCCAATTTGGAGCCATCAATGTAGCACTCTATATATCTTTTATTCCCCGGGGTCCGTGTACACCACGCCTCACTGTTGGGAATTAGAGTCTCAAACTTATTGTCGAAAAGTGGTCTCGCCAAAGTGTAATCCACTACGTTAGGCACATCTGGCATTATTTTGAGGACCGAACTGTGACCGTAACTTTTTTCCGACCACAGCGATAGCTCGCGCAACCGCACAGCCGTTGTTGCAACTGACTGTTTGGCCAAAATGTCTAAAGGCAATAGATGCCGTATGACATTAAGGGAATTTGTTCCTGTCTTGCTGAATGCACCTGAGATACACAAGCACTTTGTCTAAACTTGTTGGCTGGTGAAGTGCCGGCACCCAGACTACAACACCATATAGCATGATAGGTCTAACCACTGCCGTGTATAGCCAATGCACAATTTTTGGTTTTAGTCCCCACTTTTTCCCTATTGCCTTTTTGCACGAGTATAAAGCTACCGTTGCTTTTCCTCGCCCTTTTTCAATATTTAAGCTTAAAAGTTCAGCTTCCTGTCCAAAATAACGCCAAGGTATTTGCACACTCACTAAAGGGAATTTCATTACCCCCGTAAAGAAATGGCGCCTAACCGTGGGAGTTTTGCGATCTTTGCAGTACATGACTAGTTCTAGTTTCTTTGCCAGAATTCTCCCCAAGACATTTAGTCTTTCGCCCATTTCTCAGTCAGTCCGGAGGGCTATTATGTATAATATCTTGTGATGGGAGTTTCCCAACGGTGAAACAATGCTAGCGTATCCAAACAATCGTATACGTGCGACTATTGACCACCACTTGGTATTAACACTCTTCAATGTTCTATTTTAGGGAAACCAGGAACGGGTCGAAAGGTTTATAGCAACATTCCAAAGAAGAGGTAATAGAACTCATCCTTGAGGAGTGCCTCTGTTCACATACCTTTGTATGTTTGCTTTTCCTAGTGTGGCTGAAATGCGTCTCTTCCTTAGAAGTTCGTCTAACAGCCTAAGTATACTTGGATCAACATTCAGAGTTGTCAGTCCATTTAATATCGTCTCTTCCTTAGAAGTTCGTCTAACAGCCTAAGTATACCTGGATCAACATTCAGAGTTGTCAGTCCATTTAATATCGAGCTCGGATGGACGTTATTGGAACGCCCCTTCGATGTCTAGAAACGGTCACAGTATTCTCTTGGACAGATAGTCGAGCTTTCAATAAAGACTGGCACTTAGCTTCATGTATGCAGGTCATCAGTAGACCTGCCCTCTCGAGTATGCATGTTGTCGTTTCGACATCAAACTTGAATCGACACGCTACTATCTGATTATGCGTCGGAATCCTTGACTCGCAGTAAAGGCTTTTACCCGCTTTATTCTGAGTATCCGATACAACACTTTCTCTAGGCTGGTTCCCTAGCCACTGGTCAACCGGAGATACATGGCTCAACCGTCTTGATTTCCAAAGTGGTCATATATATCTATTCCGCCCGGAACCGGTTGATCAATTCTCTCCGCCATGTTTTTAACTGAACCTGGAGGGTATTTCGTGAATCTAGGTCCGGGACTTCGAGCTGACCTCGCGACGTAATTTAAGCTGACGCGATTTTCGATTATCTAGATTCCAGGCTCTCAAATCTTCTCGATTACGAAACAGGACCGTGGGTAAGCCATGTTGCACCGAACCAAAAAAAAGTCATGCGATTCATACGTTCCGTAATCTTGCATTTCGTAAAATGTGTGTCCAAAGTTCTCTATGTGGTTACTGCATGTCTAACACCGTTCGGACTTAGTTCCTAACTATGGTTCTACTCCATGGTGAATGGTTAAATGCACATACCTACTTTGAGAGATTTTCGTGTTTGTTTATACTTAGCACCACGTTACAACGAATAAGTCTGAGCTTCTCGGAAGTAATCGCCAAGGAATGCATGTAGACCCTTAGTATACGGATCGGCTGAATTAATGATGTTTAGCTGATGTCCGTCTTTCTTCTTCTCTTTGTATGTTCTCAGTCCTGCAGTATTCCGTGTTCATGATATAGGGTCTAGTTTCGGTTTCAAAGACCCCAGATTTGTGAAAAATCTCAGAGAATACCCAAATCATTCGCACATTTAATAGGCGTTATATATACCGTCTTCTCAATACGTAATCGAATAATTTCTATGGTTAAACTGAAATTATTTTACAGCCAATCGGTTAGATTTGATTAAGTCTCTATATGCTTTGCCGATTTAACACCTTGACCAAAATGCCATTTTAACACTCCGTTTCGGAATTGAATATCACAGTGAGTGGTAATCAGCATACTTAGGACGTGAATTAAGAGAGAACCAATTTCACCAAGACCATAGCCATCTCTTGAAGACCCAACTATTTGTCAGATGCATATGAATAGGGATTTCTGTCTTTACTATCACCTAACACTTTGGTCGGTAATAACGTTGGCATTTGGTATCCACGAACCAACAGAAGAGTCAAACATCACTAGTTGATAACCTTTCAAATAGTAGCTACGATCGCTTTTCGCCTTTCTTTCACGAATTACTTATGCATCTGTCAAATATCAGTGTCTGCTTCATGGTGGGTATTTTGTGTGCAACACGTAAGCTCGGATTTTAAGTACCAGTCTCAAATTGATTGGACCTTCCTCCAGACACCATGTTTGCGTTCAATTTTTATGCAATATTTTTCGCCGATTTCACATTTGACGTCATAATGGGCATTTTATCAACCGATTTGCTAAATTCGTACATTTACCGGAGAGTACTTTATTGTTGAACATAGCGTGCCAAAATTACAGTGAAATCGCGTTCAGATTTGGTATATGCTCCCATATATAGCTACGCCGATTTATCTATGCCACAGGATTTTTAACTCCGATTGTAGGTTTGAAATTTTGCACAGGAGTAGAATTTAAGCATTGAAACTATGCGTGCCAAATTTGGTTGAAATCGGTTCAGATATTGGATATATCTCCCAGTATGATAGCTTTCACCCGATATTACACTCATTATGCCACAGGAGGCAATTTTTAACTCCCGATTTGGTTTGAAATTTTTGCACAGGGAGTAGAATTGCATTGTAAACTATGCGTGCGAAAATATTGGTTGAACATCGCGTTCAGATTTGGCGATATATCTCCATATAAGCTTTCGCCCGATTTACCACTTCATATGACCACAGAGGGCCAATATTTACTCGGCCAGATTTTAGTTGTAAATTTTTGCACAGGGGAGTAGATAGTTAGTCATTGTGCAAATTTAAACGGTTAGGTAGCAATTATGCCATATGATAATCGGTTGTACGATTTGATACATATTCTCATGCCACATATGAGCTTTGCCGATATCATATTGCAGAGCATTTTCCATTTATTGTGAAATTTTGCACACGAGAGTTCTAGATTAGCATTGTGCTATTGCGTGCCAAATTTTGGTTTGAAATCGGCGTTCAGATATTAGATATAGTCCCATACTATATGTCTTTTTTTTCAAGAAACAATCTTATATCATGAAAAATGTGTTTATCCAAGATTAAGCTAAACTATTCGCATAACGTTATCTAAGGACAAGAAATTGTTTACAGGACTCAGATTAATTAACGATTTCCACCATTTTTTTTTAACACAAAATAACTCTTCATATTATTTGTGTACATACTATAAATAACGACAAATCCATTAAGCCGAAGAAAGCATTTTTTCAAAGAAATTATTTGTACAGGTTTTTATTTACCATTTGCTCCTAAGTTGAAGCTCGTAATTTATAGGTTTCCAAGGAACATTTTTTTTATTTCGAATATTTTTTTTTTTTTAATATTAAAGATAAAATAACATATTAATTAATAAATCGAAGCATTAGTTAGTATTGTGTTATACATCATCACATCACAATCCACTGCTTGGCTAACACATTACTTGGCTTAGCTGACGTCGATGGCCAATTTGGAATAATAAATATTTATGGTGCTAACAACAAAATATTTACAATAGAATATCGTTTGTAAATACAACGATCAATGTCGCACTGAATGGTGCACATGTCATGACATGGACAAACAGTGAAATAGATTTCTATGGAATATTAAATAAAATAAATCTCTTGGGTGCTAAATGGGTTATTCCCCTCTTGTGGAAAATATTAAAAAAGAAAAATAAGATAATAAGTCAAGGGAAGGTTGACATTATTTGACATGAGAAAAAATGGTACATTAAAAATATTAATAAAGAAGTGACTTAAACATTATTAAAATCAACTGTATACATTACCTTAGAAAAATTTTAGAAATTTTAAATTTAATGTGATTTTGTGTTTTTTTTTTTTTGTATATGGTTTCGTCTGTATCACACAAATTCAAACAAATATGTAATGGCCATGTGGTTTAGCTCTTATGGTGGTGATGAATGTCATTATCAATGAGTGTTTTTGTTTGTATCCACCTCTCTTCTCTCGTTCTCTCACGCCTCTTTCGCTCAAACTACAGTGAGAACCAAATATTCTGAATAAAAAACTGGTAGAAGCAAGAACCCCGTTATTAAAACCATATAAATAAATATATAGAATTGATGTTATTTGTCAGTCAATTTGAATGTGTCGTTTATTTATTCAAATTCTCCAAATCTGCATTAAAAATCACTTTACCAATGGCAGTTGTGGAAAAAAGTGTTTTGTAATTTGTTTATGACACGCCAAACCAAACGTCAAAATCTAAACACACAACACATACACCACTTCTTTCGTATATAACAAAATTTGTTTATTGTTATTAAATATTTCAACAACTTTTGACAATTCCATAAAAATACCATCATTCAAGCCATGTAAAATAAAAAAATAAACATTACAGATATCTTGTTAGTACGTATTAGTATTTTAATGTCGTCCAGTGATATATGTATGTTAATGTCACAAACAAAAACCCATAAATATCTCTAGCCGGTCGAATGGGAAAATACCCACATTGGTTGGTGGATAAATTGCGGCCGGTGTTAACATCATGACCATTTTGTCATTACACCTGTGTAAGGGTGTATATGTTTTTTTGTGCCTATTACACTGACAATAACTTCAATGTACACTAGAATAAAACTTAAAACGAAATGTTAAAGGTGTTTAAGATACCGACCCATGGAGAGTTGGAGGTAAGCCTTAAAACAAATTAATGAATTATTTGAGAAATTCGAATTTTTATATAGGTTTCATATTACTCAAATAGATAGATTATTTGTACCAAACTATTCATATTACATTGTATATTAAAGTTTAAAAGTTACTATATCGGCCGTAAGTTCGACCAGGCCGAATCTAATGTACCCTCCACCAATTGGAATTGCGTAGAACTTCTTACTAAAGACGGCCATCACAATTGAATTACTTCAAGGGTTGCGGCGATGGCAACGAGTTGGCTTCTGTTAAACTTTTTACATTCATCTTCTAAATTGTTAAGTTAGTTCCATGCGGTATAGATATCTAAATATTCTTTAACACTAATTATTTAAGTGCAGCATAGTTAATTGTTCATTAAAACTACTCATAACAAGGTGTGGGACATATATGATTCATATAGTTACAACATATTATTATGTGGCAATAAAAGCTTGTATGTATAATAAAGCTTGGAAATGACAAAAATATGATTAATTTAGAAACTAGCCTATAACCATATTATTATTATAGAAAGAGACGATCGTACAGAGTATATGCTGCAAGTTAAATACGAATGGGAAGTATACCAATTGGCGCCTTAAAAATATATGTATGATACACATAAGAAAATTCTCATTTTTTTAAAAAATTTTTTTTTCTACCCGTGTATGCCTAAGTGCAACATAATATGTTGAACAATACAAACAATATTTTGTTTGAATCCAATCTGAAAAATATATGCTCTGAAAGCCCAAAATTTGTTTTGGGCATATGTATTACAGACAGGATTATTCTTTTTCTTTGTAGGGTTGTAGGAAGTTAAATAATACGAACCGATATGAACTTTTGTGAGGTAGTTATAGAGCCAGATTGATAATATGGGGCGTCGCTTTATTATATGGAGCGCTATATAAAATTTATGAACACGACGTATCTACCAAAAAATGGAGACAGATTTTTTTACTGTTTGGTAGATTAGAGATAGAATTGCTTGATGTTTTACGAAGAAGAAAATTCCTTTCTTCAAGTTTTAAAATTCTAAAATTACATGTGACAAATTTCTTAACAATTAAAAATTCTAGAATATTTTGACAAGATTTGTAAAATCAATTTTGCAAATTTTTCTATAGAAATAAAATTTTGAAAAAATTTTCTATTAGAACAAAATTTTTGAAAATCACTACAATGAATTTTCTGAAGAAATTTATAACGATTTCTTGCAAACATATTTTTCTATAGAAATAATATTATTGGCACAATTTATTTTCATATAGATATAATAACTTTTGGACAAAATTTTCCTAAAGAAATAAAAATGTTGAAAAAAATTTTCTATTATTAGACAATAAAAATTTTGACTAAAATTTCTCAAGAAAAACATTTCTGGCCAACATTTTCTATAGAAATAAAATTTGACAAAATTTCCTCGTACACGAAATAAAGTTGACACATTAAAAATTGTATTTTCCATCCCTGCGCCGTCTTATTAAAGCTATATGTCCGCAAGTCAAGCTCTAGCATTTTGGGCAAAAAAGTTGGGTATCATCTCACGGAACGGTTCAATGACGCCACCAGCCCATAAACCTCACCAAATTGTGACATTTTTGGATGCATTGGCGACTTTTGCAATGCTTCTGTCTGATATTCACTCCAAAATCGAGAATTTTGCTTATTTTATAGGTTTTGCAATGGCTGGTCTTCACTTAAAAACGACAATTCTGTTTATTTACATACCCATTGAGCCGAAAATGGGCTTCGTCACTAACGAAAATTTAAAATAGTGGATATCCCAAAAGCCCATTCAACAAAAATTCTGCGTTACGGTAGGTCGTTCTTCTGCAAAATGTTCCGCTTGTTTTTTTGAGTAACAAGCATTGGGTCTGGGCGTACAGCTGTGATATTTTCTTCAGTTCGCATACTACGTAGGCGTGTTGGTGATTTAGCATCAAACAATGTAAATTTAATGCGAAATTTAGTCACAATAGTCCAAGTACACGCTTCAGTGGGTCGATTAAACTGACTATCAAATGGAAGGAACACACGAAGAACTTTCTTAACAGATCACGCATTTTGATAATAAAATTCTATAATTTGCAAGTGTTGTTCGTTTGCAAGACGATTCATGGTTAGATTATAGACCAAATTGAAGATGTTTGGCAGTAAAACAAAACACAAAACTCGTATCAGCTGTTTAAACCAGTATT